>CAJNYU010001673.1:0-107237 GCA_905331475.1 Rotaria socialis | reverse complement strand
CATCAAACAAAGCTCTACATACAAAGAGTTATAGATGTATGCGGAACAAAAGGAATCGAAAAATATAGAAGGCAAAAACAAAAATCTAGTAAAGAAGATAGTGAAATCTACCTCGATTGGCGAAGGAGAACAATAGACCTAAAACAGAGAAGGGAAGAAAGGAGAAGATAGGAGAGGATAAGAGAGAAGAAAGTGAGATTGCAAGAGAGAGAGAACAGAGAGCAAAAGAAGGTGCAATGCGCTTCTTGTGTTTTACGTTGGATTATGCGATCAAATAAATATGGAAGAGATTATTCATGCTCTATGCTGTATTGTAACGACATTGCATTAAAAAACCTTTTTGTGAATGATTTTACTATATATATTATTCATGGGCTAACACAAGGGTAACCCGAGGGTTGGTCGATTGGGTTCATGCGTTAAGCTTGACCGATGGGTCAGGGTTTAAAATTCTCAAATTACCGGAGGACTACATTAGGTTGGGTTAGGGTTGGCCCATGGGTCACCCAACCCGGTGGGTAGCGGTGACGACCCAACCCATCTGGCACCTCTGATTTGTATCATGAGTTCTCACATTTATTTTGAACAAAATTTTTCTTCCTTGGGATGTAAATCATAAAATTTTGGAACTAAATGAGTATCATTTGAATCTAAGTGTAAGAATGTATTTTTATTTAATCAAGCTCTTGTCTTAATCATCGTTGCGATATAGTTGAGCTGCACAAAAGATAGAAATGCAAAATAAAAAAATTAATGCGTTTTCTTTTTATTACTATAGATATTCTTACGGGGATATATCATTCATGATCATAATTTTCATCATATGAAAATTGTTTGCATTTTGGATCTGCCTATTAAGTTTTGTTTTGATGAGATTAATGGCGACAGTGTGATGACACAATACATTATCTAATATTCATTTTTAGAGATCATTATATCTAGACATCAATAAAATAAGTTTGATGCACTCAACGAACGTCGAATATGAATTGATTTGCAAGTCAACAATATTTGACGAAATTACCAAAGTCTATGCATTTTAATTTCGTTGATAGAAGAAGAAAACTAATCGCGACAACTACGATACTATGATGCACATGAACAGTCATCGCCTCTATTTCAAATTATTGAATTTAATTCTTCTTTATTGACAGTATATCTTACAAATCTTTGCAATTAAAATTGTCTGAATATAACCACTTTCTTCAACGTTTTTGTAATTATTATTCAACACTTCACAGATCGTATGAGATTCAGAATATGCATTATACTGGTCGTCTAAGCAACAACCAAAACGAGTCATATTATATGTTTCAAATGGAATGCAGTCTTAATAAACAAACGCATTATCACCCTCGTAAATTCATAAAATTGATCGTGTCACGTATAATATCGTGTTTCTTCAAGCAAAAATATGAAATCAGCTGAATGATATATACCTTGGAGAGAAAGCGACAACATGATAGCATTGACAGAAAATGTTTCTTAACAGATTCCAAGCTAGAGTTGCAACATAATTAGGACGACGATTCAAGTAGCTGTTTACCAGCTTCAATAGCCAATTGATTCTGAGCATCTGGTCCGTCTAATTTGGCAATGAAATTCGCGAGTTCAATGCGACGTTGTTTGACTTTCTTTTGGTAAGCACGTTTTCGCTCAGCAACGAGACTGAGAACTGCAGCCTGTGTATCTTGCGTGTTGCTATTCAGCTCAGCCAGGAGATTATTTCGCTCGTTATCCGTAGATGCAGTGAGCATTTTTGAGATACCAGCAAGACGTTGCATAATGAATCTAGTCGACATGTCGTAATAGGTTCGAGCCATCGTATAGAGCATACCCGATTGAACTTCGATGTCATCCGCTTGAGCTTTGAGAATATCGATGTAGAAGAGGCGTTCATCAAGCGCGAGGACGTCGGTTTGATTTGCTTGGTTGATAAAAGGTGTGAGTGTTGCACTAAGGATGAGTTCATTTTTTGTAGCAACTTCAGCAAAAAATAAGACAAGTTGACCCCACTGTTCCCGTACACGGGAAAGAAAACAAAGAGCTTCACGCAAAAAATCAATCAATTCCTTGTAATGAACTTTATTCATGTCCAATGTAGCAATTTTCCCCATCAATTTAGCTAGATCTTCCTGATTTTGTTTGAGATGCTCGAAGATTTTATCATACCGACTTTCAGCGTCGCGCAGTCGATTCGACGACAGTTGAGCCGCAAACTTCTCGTTCTGTGAACTATCACCCGAGCCGTCAGCAGATGGTGGTGCTTTGGGTACTTCAGCACCATTCATGCTCTCTGCTGCTGCCATGGGTCTGGCTTGTTCAGCTGGATTATCAAGACGATCGGCGAAACCTTTTGCAACTTGTGAATCAATCTTTTCGCCATTTCGTGCAGTTTTCTTGACTTCGTCGGACACATCTTGAAATAAATCAACACCTTGTTTAATCAGATGGCCAGCTTGATTCTTTAATGAATTTTCTTTTCCTGATTTCAATGATGACAAAAATGTTTCGAATGTCATCTTATAAGCTTCTAGTAATTCGAGGGGATTTTTAGAGCCCGGAGCAACATCGGTATCTGTTCTCAGAATTCCCTTCACTTGTGGAAGAACTTCACTGAAACTGTTTGAAAAGAGCTTGCCGAAAGTTAGTGCTTGACCATTTGCCACACTTCCGCTTCCTCCACCTATGAGACCTCCCTGTTCGCCTAGCCCACTAAGCCCTCCACCACCAAGCGCACCAAGTCCACCTAGTGCACCAAGCCCTCCGCCAGCGAGCGCTCCTAGTCCCTGTCCAACCCCACCAGTTGCGATGCCAATCATTGCTGGCACAGCTACACTGACAATACTTTTCCCCACGTCAATAATCGCATTTCCCAAATTCTTGACTAGCCCGATAACAGCACGGCCTAAATCAAGCAATAGTGCCTTGAATCCTGTCGGAATTTGGTTCAAGGCACGGCTATACTCGAATTGAGCTATTTTAACTGCATCTTGAGCTTAATTGTAATGAGAACGAATTGTTTCACCCACTTTAGTTAATTCGATTTGCATGACTCGCGATGCATTTAATTCGATTTCAGTTTGCCGTAGCCTTGTCTCAGCTGAGCCACGTGTCATCTCTGTTGACGAAATAACTTCACCAATCAAGTTCATCACTGAGAGAAACGTATTGTGCGTATTATTTGCCAAGGCGTTCAATTTCTTTTAATGTGCTCGGCAACAATCTTGAGATGATATTTGTTGTTGTTCTTCGAGATGCCAACACATTCAGTGCTAGTTGAACATGTTTAGGAATGTATTGCATCGACTGCTGAATACGGTTCATATTCATGTGGGCTGCTAGAAAGGCTTCCCATCCCTCTGAATGGAAGTAGATAATACTTGAATGATTTTATAGACCAATGGAGAAAAGCGAGAATTCCCTGTATTCTCGAGCTTGGTTGAAATTGTTTTTGTAAAATTTTGAGCTTTTCCAATCTTTATATTGGCTAGTAGTATGCTGGTTTAATAGTGGGAGTTCAAATATATAATCGTAGTCCACAATTTGACTATCAGTAGAGTGTAACAAAATATTTCGACTTTAATAATCGATAAATTTATGTAGGCTGGACTCCTACTAATATACCAACATAGTAGTGAATATAAGTGTTGAAAAGGCTCAAAAGTTCGTAAGAATACTTTCGATTGAATCTAGGAATTCACAGGGTGTGGCAGTAGGTTTGCTTATAAACTCCTTTTCACTTCATTTCCAAAATTCCAAAATTTGTTTGGCCTCGATATTATGTTGAATTATTTTTTTTTTTATTTTTTTTCACCAAAGAGAACTGCAGTTTAATAGACAACTAACTATATGAGCTGAAATAAGAGTATTTTTGAATTTTATAATGAATAATTTTTCAAATTCAATTGAAAATAACTTTTATAGGGAACACTCTTTTAGTTTTTTTAAATTAAATCAAAATATTTTGAAGCTCAAGTTAAAAAGAATTACCCAGCCTAGTTTAATTGGTGCTAAGTAGAAGCCGTAGGATTGGTTTTCGAACTTACGTACTCATGCATAACAAATATCACTTTATTCATTTTATATTTTGGAACTCATTTCTTTAAGAGAACTATGTAGGGGTGTAGAAAGTAAGGATTGGAGTATGAATATTTCGTGGGGATGGAAAGAAGGTGCAGATTCACATCCTCATCGATATCGTTAACTGAACATTCTGGGATATAGATGCAACTATTTTCTAACGAAACAAATGACCCAAATCGTAAAATCTAGTACAATTATTTATACAGTTCCAATAGTTGAGAAATCTCAAATGCTTTGCACAATAGCCCTCATATTGATTCATTGAGGCGTGAATCGGACTACAATTGTAAGTTTCGAGATAAAATACATAGTTACAATTGATCCAAGGGACTAACTTCGAAGACTAATTTTGCGAACTTTTCATTTTATTCAATACTTGGTAAGTCATAGCTTTCCAGTCAACACTATTCTTCCTACCCTGACAAATAATGATTAATAGGGAAACGAAACATGTTAGTTCTAATCGATATTAATTACTTTGGTTTTTCCTGCCCTTTCATGTACAAAGGAAAATGAAACAGAAAAGCTTTTTGTGTACCTAGTATTGATACATATCTTATAAGAAAATTTTTTTAGACTTAGAAATTATCAGGCTACGTTTTTTATATGGAAGAATAAATATCACTCGACCTTCACAATTCAAAGAGAACTTGGAGGTATCGACTGAATCTTTGAGAAAAAGGCAGACAGTTAGAAAGCGAAAAGAATAGACGTGCAGAACTCGATATGGATCTCGAATATTCGAGCAAAGTTCAAACAATCCAGTACATGTGAAATCTGTTTTCTTCTCCATTCAAATCCAGTAAGTTGAACTGTTCATTAAAACTTTCAAAAATGTCATAAAGGATGAGAAAAAGACTGCTTCGAAACAATTAGCATCAAAATGATCTCATTATCTTCTCCTCTCTGATAATTTAAAAAAAAACTATTTGTCAAGTTTACGATCTTCTTTCAATATGTTATGCTAATTTCGCTCGGAAGAAAACAAGAGAATCTTCCATAAAACAAAGTAGATCGGTTGTAGTAGTCTAGTGTAAACAAAATCCGTATTCTCTAATATGACGAAAATCATTGTAACTAATTGGATCAAAAGTCAAGCTAATACTGCAAATCTAATGTTACTTTTTTTTATTTAAATCAGAAAACTATAGCTGATCCTAAGACAAAATTTATAATTTATCTTCGTTGTCAACTAGCGATAAATCTCAATTTCATACATTAAGAGGCTCTGAGACAGTTTCTTCTTCTCTTTGAAACTCTTTCTCTCTTGTCTTTTAGTAGACAGAAAGACTGTGCTGCTCTCTGATTAATTTAAGCATGTTCAACTGTCAGATTGCTGAATGAACAAAAGGTTACACATAAGATGCTATAGATTCATTTGATTCGACGTATTTCTTTTGTCTCATTAATTTATCTTATTTATTGCTGCTATTTGATATTTCTAACTTGAACATTTTCCCTTGAAAATAAAAAAAGTAAACTGGCATGTTGTCAAAATAAATTTCATATCCATCTAATTAGGTTGTGTCTAGAATTTTAAAAATAGATAATCCTAGTGAACTATCTTGGGGTAAACGCATGAAATCTATCAGCATCTGAAGCAAGAACATCATGGGCTATGGACAAATCTCGATGTCTGCACAAGTCAAGTATACGGGTGAAAAAAGTTTATCTAGGAAATGATTTTCCTCAATAGTTAAATACAGCTTTTCTAGCCATGCGATAAAGCAGTGAAGTCTTGGCATTGAGTTCTATGAGAGTTTCAGGACTAGAGTGGGAATCATAGAGATAAAATATGCATTTCGGGAATGCCATTTGATATTATAAAAATTCCGAGACTCTCATGGGAATCTGGAATCCGCCTTTCCAGCTCGCTTCGAAAGAATTTAAAGATAGTTACTTGAAATATTTTGACTACCAGTGACAGATCGATGAAAACGAGTCCGAGTCCATACGTCTATGCCCGAGTACAAAGATTGACGAAATGTATGTGCTGTTGCGCCACTAGTTAGAAGTAGCACAGCTATAATCGAAAGATAAATGTCTCGATAATTATCCGCAAATACATTGATTCAACTTACAGATTATCAAGAGCATGATGAAGAGTAGATTATCCCCCGGCAAGATCTGCAATGATAATAAACGTGAGTCGACTTTCAACTGAAATCCAACGACAAAGTTTTGAATTGAGATTCCTGTTTGCAATGTAGACACTTGCAATAGCTCTCTAGTGTCGATCTCACATCGTTACATTCGATAGTTTGCGTTGTGTTGATAAAAACTGGTCGTCTCTTCTGAATAAAAACAAATCTACTCAATACAGTCAACTTCGTTGTAGGAGATAAAAAGAATTAAGAAAGAAGGCTTATCAAGTGGAGCTCAATACGTTGTTATGAAAATTGAAGATGTTTCTCTTCAAATCGTTTGTTGAATTCGACATTTTTCTCTGTGAAAAAGATGTTCTGATTTGTAGAACAGACTTCAAACTATGCATTCATTCTTCTTTAATGCCAAACAGGCTATTATGCTGACACGATCATCTAGTTTTATAATGAATACTTTTCGTTGAAATATTATGCTAGTAAGGTGTGCGATTCTAAAATCAATCGACTATTATTGATTGACGCGAAATACCTACTTCCTTTTGCTTTAAATTAAATTCAATGCATATTGTATTATTCTAATTTGGCAGGCAATCAAATGGAATTTATTCTGGTTCGATTAGATTCCACATGTATAGTCGATTCAACATGTGTACACATATCTTCCGTCCATCAATTAGCTGATTGAAATTTAAGTAGGAGAGTGCGCGGTTCCATTTTTCTATAGAAAGCCAAATGGCTAAACAAATATGAATAATTACTGCAACAAAGCACATTTTATTCCACTTATGCAACGAATAGCCTCAATTAATTACAGGCTATATTTCAGCTCACCAATTTAGATCTTGAACGATCAAGGGAGAATGTTGTTGATAGCAATTATAAGGTGGATATTATGAAAAAATCTACACCATCAGCCTCTAATAAATAAATAAATAAATTTTTCATTTCAAATTGTGGATACAAATAAAACTACATCCTATTCTCTAACATGGAGCAGCAGTGCAGTTGCTTTCATTGAATAAAATCTTTTAATTCTTTTTTAAAATTAAATAGGTATAACTTAAATAAGATTTATATTCGTCGGGCTTTTCTTTGATTTTTGATTGATATATGATCCAATATTGGTTTAACATTTGATTGACTAGTTCTTTTGAATGCTGCTCATTCATTTCGAGAGCTGTTTTCAGTATTGGTTCACACCAAGGACGCATAAATTCTGTTCGACTTTGCGCAAATTCATCAAGTGTGATTTCTCCGTTTTCCAATTGTTCATAGAAATTAATTAGATTATTACGAAGTTCTGCTCTTATTAATTGAAATGAATATCGATTAAAAAGTTCTTCGTCGACACATTCATTATATGAACGAATGTGTGATGGAATAGTATAATTAAATAATTCTTCTGTTGTTAAATGAATTTCCTCAGCACATTTATAAAGAAGATCTTTTGCATTTTGATTTCCACACTGTCCTTGATCATTAAGAGAAGGTATAGTAAGAATAAGAATACCACCTGGAATTAATTCACGAGATCGATTTTCAAGAAAATTCATATAATCCATACGAGCCTGTGATTGAAATGCAATCAATTCATCACCTGTAGCAAATAAAGATACACAATGATTTGAAATATTACATGGTTTCTTTGACAACCAATGTATAGATGTCGACGAATGACCTATTGAAAGCGAATTGTTTGGTAAGCATTGTTCATAAAATGAATGACCACTAACTACAGCTTGGTAAGAATTATTGTCGATGAGAAGTTGAAAAACTTTTTTCCAATCATTTGTTGGGAGATCATTATGAATAATTAGAGGCTCTCGATGTAGCTTGTTCTTCTCGCGCAAACAATTAATTATTAACTTCATAGCGTAAACTGAATTTGCGCCATGTGATGTACCGAAATCAGCAATAATTAAAGGATTGCTTAAGAATGAATTATCAATATCCAAAGCATCAATTGCTTGATGAATGAATGAAATCGATAAATTGATAGCAGTCAATTGAGGCTGAGAGTTTGTATTATAAGATCCTGTTACATTCACTAAAGTGTCGGACATTATTGTAATCGACTAAACAAATAGAAAGAAAGAAAGAAAGAATACAAGTAATTTGAATACTATTATCTTCTCTTATCTTATTTAACGAATCAAAACTGGCATACATAATGCTTTTTCTATTTCAATACTGCCCAAGGGTGGATGAGATAAAATTTCAGAGCGATGATAAGAATTCGTCCAACATTCGAAGTTAATCTTCGAGTAAATTAAGCTTCGGCGTCGTTCATCCTGTTCAAAGCATAAACTTCGTGTTTTGACATTCTATGATGTTCCAGTAGTGTCAAACTTGAAACTTGAATTCAGTTGAAAATAGAAAATTTCAACTTTGAACGCATAGCGATATATGTGTGAGTCACGATTCTTCAGAATGCTATTGGTTTAAAAGTTGGAAATTTCAATTTTCAATTGAATTCAAGTTTGACATATATGGAGCTGTATATACACATACCACTCATTTTTGAAATGTTTTGGATCTCAAATAGTCGATTTCTTTGTTGACAAGTTTTACAACTAATCTTTTAGTGAACTTTGGATATTTACACTTCCGAAAATATGAATATTTGCTGGATATTTAATCGTTTAACATTGCGGACTAAAATTTCGACAGTATCAGAGATCAAAATCGAATTGAATGAAATCTTTTCTCTCAAATTCAGTTAAAAACGATCTCTTCAGCTATCTTTTTTTCTTGTGTTCGAGTGCAATTAAGATAATATGAGGGTTGATGCCTGACAAACAACATATTATATCTGTTAAGTTTCATTTTTTTAGTCTATAATCGATCGTAACTCTAGTAGTTCCATTTTGATTAACTGAAGGTGTAGGTGTGGATGAGGATAGTGTATTGAGCAACACCCACACCCTCGGTTCCTTTCTGGTTTTCGCAACTAACTAATAATTAAACTGAGATAATCAATCGATTTATTTTATTTCATTGAAAAAGTATTATCACATAGCAAAAATAAACTAACCGATGCATACACATCATAGCGTAATCTCTGGATAATAGTGACACAAAGGATTTCCATCATGAGGATTGCATCCAGCTGGCTGATAGTAATAGCTCGTTTCAGGACCGGTAAATAATGGTTTTGTTTGTGCTTTACAAAAACGACCGTTTATACCAGTAGCGCAGACATACTCATTTCGATGCATATAGCCAAAATACCTAAAACGCGCAACTTGAGTTCGCGGAATTAATTGAGTAAGAATTAAAGTATGAATGGGTGCATCACCCCATCGATGACGATAAATACCACCATTAAGATCCACCTTATGAAGCCAAGCTCTTATTAATGAATGATCACGAAAAAGAGAAACATTAGCTATAGCGAAATTTGTAAAAATAATTGCAAGTGAATAGCTATCGAACCAACCAGTTTGTGTAATACGAAAAGCAGTTGAAGGTTCCAAACAATGATCTTTGAGAAATTCGTGAAAAATTGACCACAAACCAAAAACATGAAGTTCATCGTCTACATTAACCATAGTAAAAGCATATTGAATTTTTCGGTTTTGCATGATATCAAATGGATCTTCAATAGGTTTTCTTCCAAATATGTATGAATGTGTATCAAGTCTCCAATAAAATGAAAATAACGTTAATAAAGGATGGCTTGGAAGCATCAAAGTAAAAAACCGGCACATATGAAAATACTTCGGTGGGAATCGGCGATGAACGGGTTTAGTACGAAATGAATTGTTAGAAAACTTGATCTGTTCAAATGCTAATGGAGTACGAATTCCTAATGTTTGAGCTAGTGATTGTTGAATGTCATTATCACTAAAATCACCTTCATGAAAAATGACAACAGGTCTTGGATTATTTGACAGCAAACGAGACAACTGTGCAAGTGATATTTTAAGTGATTGAATTTCGCTATATACAGCCAGATAGACAATAACACCGAGATATGATTCTGGAGCAACATTTAGCCAATTGACACGCCATTCAGCTTGATTCTTTTGCTCTATATGTAATGTTCTCCAATGATACCATTGACCAGTGACACTATTTTTATATTGCCATTCATCTTGACGATCAATTACTTCATTATCAGGATTTTTAGGCACACATACTGATGGTTGTGTTTGTTTTGAATTAAATTTAATAGCAAAAAATATAAATCCAATAAGAGAACATGAAACGATACATGAACAGCGAAATCGACTTGTGCATCTGTTTCGTACACGCCTCATTCTGTCTAATGAAAGAAGAGAGATGCGTCAAAAATTTACAACATTAAAGTATTTATTCACTTGTGTACTCACTTCAAAGAATGAAAAGCAAATGTATACATAATTTATATTATATGCACTAACGTCAACCCATGTATGTGTAGCTATATTACACGTTACGCATGAGCATACGTTAAATTCTTAATTAAAAACTGAAAGAAAAAAGACGACCTGTCTTGCCCATGTAAACACGAAACACAAAGTTGATGCGTTGAAACGCAATCTAGCCATAAAACGAGTTAAGATTCAGTTAAAAACGTTTCACGGCGCATTCAAACGCGATTTGATATGAAATGCGTTCGGGCGCAGTTTTTCTATACAGCACGTTTAAACGCAATTAGAGAACAAGTGAACCGCGTCTCAACGCCTATCCAAAAAATAATTACCGCGTTTGAATGCATTTTATCTATTAACTGCATTCAAATCGATCTCAGATATGTTTTCAGTCGCGTTTGAACGCTGTCATATTTCCGATCACGCTTGCACGCGTTCATTTCTTACTTATCAGACGGGATTTCGCTCCAAAAATAAAATCTCTAGAAGACTTAAGTGCATGATCAAAATCGTCGGTTTACATATATTTTATTTATCTAAACTTCGTTAGACTTTTTAATAAAGAATGTTCAGATGATGTTAAAATAGGCACAAATTTAATTAAGTGTAAAGCATATATTCCATATTTTCCTAGAGTTTCTACGAATATTAATGAGACAAATCGCAATAGTTATCAGTTATCCAATGCCCTTTTAGCTGACTGAACAATATTACTGCTTAAATTATATGATTAACAACTTTTATCATATACTTCTACAAAGTAAATTGTATGAATAATTATTTATTCATTAAATCCTTTGATAAAATTATTTATCATGTTACCAATGCGATTAAATATTTTTTTATAACGTTAATCACATTTATAGTAGACGATAAAAAAGGATATCATTTTAGTAAAAACATAATTATAAAACTATTTAAAAAGATAAGTAAAAGAAATCAGATTACCTGTTAAATATTATGCATCGAAAAAAGTACAGCCATGCCGCTCAAACCGCTTTAAAACCGGTGGTTAACCGAACGGTTAATTACGGTTCTCCAGCTAACGCGCTATAAAAATAGTTGTTCGTTCATGACTTAGCCAATAGGAAAATTAATTAAGACATATCAGAGAATGCACACTATGGAATAATTATTTCGATTTTTGTGAGTTGCAATCCACTATTTATGGACTAAAAATATTAATTTAGAAGAAAAACTATTAAAAAAGCGATAAGCGATGAGAAACTGCATTGAACCGGCGGTAACCGACGGTTTTGATAAAAAATGAGCGACACGGACATGTTATTGAAATAAAGTATTTAAGCGATGAAATTTTCATTCATATATATTTTATTTTGAACGAGAAAAAACTTCGAGCTATATAGCAAAGTGATGTATGTGAACGACTTCTGATTACTGATTCATTTGTTTAAATATAATCGTCATCGCGTAAGGTAAAATTCGATCCGACTGTCAGGTTAGTCTAAGTGCATCACTAAATCTTGAGAATGCGGACGCAGTGCGAATTTGAGAATCTAAGATAGATTCTGATATATTTTGCCAAAGTTTTATATTTTATATGAAACGCATTTAGACGTGTTTTTGTTAAAAAAAACAGTTTGAACGGAAGTCAAATTACGAACACACCCAAACACGTTCCTAAAATAAATTGCGTCTAAACTCTTCGCTTGTTTCACTGGGGACGCGGTTTTAGGTTAAAATAAATTCACATGGATGGCTACAGCTTATGCAATCGTCATAAAGTATATTTATAATATATACACCACACTATTTGACACTTGGGTCGAGTTTTATTACTGTTATAGTCAGATCAGAAATGATTGCAGAGTCTTTATGTGGAGATTGGTTGGATTTATTAGAGTATTACGTACAACAATAAAATAGAACAAAAATAAACTTCACCTGCATTTGTTTACTTGATTTTGTTTTGATTTCGATTAGATTCTATTGAATCTTAAGAATTTCGAAGATTGCACTTAAAATCTGATACCATCAGATTTCTTCAGATCCAACTATTGTGGCTCTCTTTATGAATCTGCATTCATCGAGCTTTTTTCTATCCAACTCTATGGAACAATCTAAATCATAGCTTTATAGGAAATCCTGATATTATATCAAACACTTTGACACTTGAAATTAGAAGTGACAAATTTTTATTTAAAACAAATTGAACTTTTCAAAAAATCAAATTTCAATTTGTTTCTTGTTCTGTAGAGTTAACGCTATAAGTTGTTTGTCGACGAATTTTACTCATAAGTATATGTTTTTCAGTATTCCAGTATTTTATAGAAGATGAATCATACATAGTCTTTAAAGAAATTTTGATTGTTATGAACTACTTTTAACCTAAAATATCAGATGTTCTTTTCTACTTTTTTTTATTATGTACTAGTGTTAAAGTCAATATAGTTTCCTGCTAGCGACGATGAATTTCCACCCAAGCAATCTATTCACTTTGAAATTTAAAATATATTGACTATAAATCGGCATCTTTCGTTGAAATCATGCTTGAACTACTAAACATGATTTTTATCATACAGGTTTCTGTAATAAGATATGAGATCAAAATTATGATAGTATTTATATGCGTACGCGCTGTTTTTGTGTTAAATATTATAATGTGATAGAAAAAAAAACGAATAATTTCAACATTATCGAAATACAAAAACCCACATAATGATGTCTCATAAAATTAATTTCATTGTATTTATTGCTTTTATTTTTATAATTCATATAATAATAATAAATCAACTTTGATCAGTAATATTATTTTTTCACGTAGTCTAAAAGAAGAAGAAAGAAAAAAACGTGGCAATGAAGCATCAAGCGCTGCTTATAAAAATAAAGAGAGAGAACAAATGTGTGTGATAGATATACGAATCAGACCTATAAATTCCATCAAAATGATTCTCAGACTAGTCAAGAGAAAACAAATTCGTTTTAGAATAAAGTATCAACGAATCGATTTCTCAATGATCAAATGCGAGAAGAGATTTACTGGTAAAATAGATATTTTATCTGAATACTAAAGAATCATGAGTAGAGGTTATTTTTCTGTTTAGTATTGACGATGACGATGCATAATTTTGTTTTGATGTTAAAAAAAAATCATGGTCATACAAATAAAGTACATCAGTTATCTGTACTCCTAGAGGGCATTGCAGTGCATATTAAACCGATAGAGGTGAAGGCTATATAAGCAAATGTTTACAAACAGCTGATCACTGTAAAGTATATCATAAAATCACCTATACGCTCAAGAGAAGAACACAGTATAAAAATGCACTTTGACGAGCGTCCGTCTTGTTTTCGTAATTTAGCTCATGAAATACTTTACGTGAGTGTACTTTCTTGTGCTCAATTACTTACACAAGCAGCATTGGGAAATATACTCGTTCCACTTGCTATAATTGGTCCGGCTATTGGTATCGAAGATACCCCCAAATTACCGTGGACGTTAGCTGCCTACTCTTTAACTGTTGGCATTTTCATAATGGTGACAGGACGTTTGGGAGATGTTTTCGGACATCGATTACTCCTAATAGCGGGATATTTGATATTCTCTATTTTTAGTCTTTTGGTTGGAATGTCTGCTTATGTAAAGAATGGTATCTATTTTGATATGATGCGAGCATTTCAAGGAATAGGCCCAGCTGCACTATTACCTAATGCAATTGCATTACTTGCCCGAACATATCCGACTGGAAGAAGAAAATCATTCGTCTTTTCCATGTTTGGAGCGACAGCACCAACTGGCTTTATTCTAGGTGCTTTGTTTGGAAGTTTATTTGCACAATTTTCTTGGTGGCCCTGGGGACAATGGATATTAGCTATTTTTTGTGCATTTCTTGCTATTTTGGCTTATTTTGTTGTTCCTCAGGAAGTATCGTTAGCTGTTCACCCAACAGGTAAAATTGATATACCGGGTTCAGCTGTTGGACTATCCGGTCTTATTATGTTTATATACTGTTGGAATGAAGGACCGGTTACTGGATGGGATAAACCCTATGTATATGTTTTATTAATTGTCAGTATTTTGTTAATAGGTTTATTTATCTTTGTTGAAATGAAAACAGAACAACCAATTATGCCATTATCCATTTGGGCAGTGAAGGGTTTTCCAGGTGTTCTTATATGTATGGCTTTGGGTTGGTCAAGCTTTGGGGTATTTATTTATTATATTGTTCAATTTCTACAAAGAATTTGTGGTGCATCAGCATTGTTAACAACAGCTATGATGTCACCTGTCACCATATCTGGTCTTGTAGCGACACTTTCTGTATCTCAAATATATGGTCGTTTACCAGCTCATTTTCTTCTCATGGCAGCGATGGTTTTCTTTTGTATTAGTAATACTCTAATAGCAACAACACCAGTTGATCAAACATATTGGGGTCAAGTATTTGTATCTACACTAGTAGCTCCCTTTGCAATGGATGTCAGTTTTCCTGCTGCATCACTTATTGTCAGTAACGCAATGCCAATAAATCAACAAGGTGTAGCAGCCAGTATGCTCAGTACAGTTATTAATTGGTCCATTTCTCTCGGTTTGGGTATAGCAGGAACAGTTGAAAGTGAATTATTAAAAAACGGCAAAACTGCACTAGAAGGTTACCGAGGTGGATTATATGTTGGAATAGGACTCAGTGGTGCAGGCATTCTTGTAGCACTTTTATTCTGTCGTGTATCACCACCACAAACGCCAATTGAAGAGAAAAAACAATCAAGTTTAGCCGAAACAACAGTAGCAACATCGGATACAATTATAAATACAAATACGACTCAAGGTGAAGGATTAGAAGGAGAATTTTCGATAATATATCGTTTTTAAAGACATTACTGTCATGGAACAGTATTGATATAGAATAGAGAGATAATAGAAAGTCTTGCATTGAATCATGTAATTATAGTACGTGCAAAATAATTATTAATTGTTAAAATAAAAATAATTCGATATAATTGAATAATTTCGTGAGAATTTCTGTATAGTATATGGAAAAGTTATTTCTAGATGCAATTAAAATCAGAGAAGAAATATTGTACAGTTATATTTGCAATATATTTCAATCGGAAAAATAGACATTTTAGAATAATTTCAAAGGAGAAAAAGAATATTTCTGTTTATTTCTAAGTATTTCTAGAATACAGACGTGCACTTTTCTCCCTTGACTAAAATACATAGTAAACTTCTAAGATGAATATGCCACTCATTATATCCGCCAGTCTCTATGGCCGGTATCAGTTCAACAACAATATGAATGATTTTATTTATCGATGTAATTGTGCATATATTATTAAATAAAGACTGTCTCACAGGACAACCATTACATACCATATACTTTCAAGAGGTCCTAAATATCCCTTCATTCGTAGCTATGATCGATTATGCTGATAGATACAATCATGTTAGCTGACATAGGCGAAGATCTTCCGTTTCTATCATAACATGATCTCATGCTTTCCATAAATATTTATGGGATCATATAAAATCTTCGGACTTTACTTGTTTTGCTCTTGGTGGGAAAGTCTGAATGGAAGACTTCGGAATCAGTGAACCTAACCAGCTAGTAGGTAGAAGAAGATAGAGATAGTCATTTGATACATTTCTTAATGGAAGCATTCTTGTAACGGAGATACTTAAAGCACTGATAACTCGAACACCATTTTCCATTTGGAATAGTCGTTGTTTTAGCGATCAAAGATACTTGTAACCTCATCTAACACTAACTTACATCGCAACGCCTTTCGCCTTAATAAAATTCTATAAAAATTAAAATCCTTCTTGCTGTTGTTCCACATGCCCCTATTTCGATTTTGAGCAAAGAAGATTACGAAAATAAATCCACTGTAATTATAAAATTAAAAACGGAGATAACTGACGAATCTTCTATCACTGATGAAGTCACAGTAATAATTGTTAAATGTGTACACACATCCACGCCGTCGCCCTAGTTGATTTGCGAAGAGAAGGAGATGGAATAAAGAATCGATCATTACTATTCGAAGAGCAACGTTTCTTTTGGTTGATTCATTTCATTTAATAATAGCTCTTGTAATAAATCATTATATCCAATAAAACTATAGATTTTTCTTGAAGGTATTCTCGATAGGCTGTTTGAAAATCATTCCAACCGATAAGGCTGTACTTTGTGTTTGAATCCAATGTGCATAGTTTTATGTATATTACAGATTGTCGAACGTACACGGATCGAAGATATAATTTTAAGGTTGGGAAATTAGTTATTTTCTAGCAACTGGCAATGCCTTTCATAGTAATGGTTACTGGATAAATATGTCGAATGTTGCATTTTAGATACACGAAAGCAGCATTCTTCACCTGTGTGTTCATAAAAAACAGTGTGATAATCATCAGAATCACACAAACTGTTATGTCAGGTTTAGATATCAAATACAATGGCTCTGGCAGTGGACGATTGATCTTAATAGCATGCCAAAGAACAAGAACCAAGGCTAGTGAATCTCCACCAGCAAAACTGCCTATCACAATAATCATATTTCTAACTAACTTCATTTGACATCTAGCCTTGGGCATATTATAATTTGCGTTCTCTGCAATTACAGATCCAACGCGGCGTGATGATTGAAGGACACGATACCAAATCGTAGCGTAGATCAAAATAGATAAATTCAGAGGGATGCCAAAGCCGACGAAAGTGCTAAATATCGATATAGACACCACTTTTGCATTACGAACACAAAGACGTGACTCTCTTTCGTAGATAAAACCATTCTTGAAAAATAATGGTTCAATAGCAAATAGAAGACCCATAATCCAGTACAAAGCAATCAAATACCAAGTAACTTGAATAGTGACTAAATGCTTATGTTTGAAAAATACAGTGCAACAGAGACGATTAATCGCCTGTAACATATAGGAACAGCAAATTAAGCTACAAGATGCTAGAAAGCAGTAAGCATTAAAGATACCAGCTGGTTGATTGAGTGTCCAATCTTCATCGAAGCCAAGTACAGATCCGATAATGGTACTGATATAAAAGATTATAATTGCAACACACGTATTCAACAGAAGAAGATTAGTAGCAGTATGGCATGGATGATAACTAATAATAACGAAGAAAATTATAGAACAAAAGAGTAAACCGACAATTGAAGCTGCAATGGAAAAAGAGAAGATGAGAGTAAAAAATACGTTGGTGAGCATATCTGAAATTTAAAAATGGTACGTTCTAACGATGGAGCAGACGAATCTATTTGTTTTTATGAAAAGAAAATGGTATGCGCAAATTCTTCAGTCTGTAATTAATCCTTTGTGAGCTTCTTTGATTCCATGAATAACGCATTGGCTGTCGTTGATGAGAGGTAACGTAGTACGAGTTTCATATCATTGAGAGAATATATCGTGCAATATATGTTCTACATAATGAGACGTATATACAAGGAGATCAAGTCGGTATTAGCAAAATTAGATGAAAATTGATGACTACGAATTGTGTACCCACTCGCATGTTAAGGGTAGACTAACAGTAAGGAAATAAATGTATTGATTTTTCCTGTATATTGATGATGTACATAGATTGGGTCACGCAAAACAAAAAGAAACTTATAATTTTCAAGATGAAGCATAGTGTCGGTGATATTTTTGGTAAATTTAATACAGACAATAGAATTAGTTGTCCAACTTCATAGAAATTCTATAGTGAATTTTTGAACTAAGAGGATTTAGGGCAGTGTCTGTTACACCTTGAAGAGTTTATCTATTTTAAGTTGGAAAAAAAATAATAAAGTTGAAGTCTCATAAGCATTTTCGACATAAAAGGAAAATATAGGATTTTTCAATTATAATTATAATATAATCACGCCCAAAGGAACAGATGTAATATGGTCTCGATTAAAATTTCAAATCAGATTAGAGGTTCATACAATCATGACAAGAAGAAGAAAATTGAATTTTATATTAGTAACAGTGTTGATGTACAGTCTATCACCCCCTCGAGGTATGTTCAACTGGATGCTGGACTACGATCAGATTTTTATGAATGTTACATATCTCGGACAACAACTGAAGTAAACTAGCCACAGTTTCAAGATACGGCATTTCTCGGACGTGTCAACACGTTTACTTAATTCTCTAAAAAAATTAACCATAAGCATCAGTCTATGGTGAAATGCAAACAGTATAAAAATGTTACTTAACACATTTTTTTACTAGTCTGATAACACTATAACACGGGCCTTTCAAGAAAATATTCTTATCTATCTTTCTTTTCCTGTGTATCCTGAAGAATTCGTAAGAAATACATAGGTCAGTCCAAAAGTACTTGCGGTGGTAAATCAATTTCTTATAGAGAATTCTGAGGAGTTTCCTCTATAGTCTGATAGAGAAAAGAAAGCTCTATTTTTCTATGCTATTTGATGGTACTTTAACTAATATGATGATCATAAATTTTTCATAAGATGTTTTTCTTTAACATGTCTGCTTGTTGTACTATCTCACAATGAGTCAGACCGTTTAGTCTTTTTAGTCCACTAATACATTATACTAACAACCAAAACATGCCATAACATGCAGCGTGAAAAGCTCTACAATTTCTATAAAACCACTTATTTTCTAGTTGCACTTTTTCTTTTCAATATGGGCAAGGTTTTGAGTGATCGAACTTTGGTCGTTGTAAAAACTGATTGTACAGAATTTTCCTTTCTTTCAAAACAGTTTCAATAAACTTTACTGTGCAGATGGTAGAGCTTTTCACGCTGCATATTATGACATATTTTGGTTGCTAATACAACTAACAAGGAGATGAAAACTGCGATGTACAACTTACAACCCGGAACTATGTAAACGAAAAACGTCTTACGAAAAAATGATTATCATCATATTAGCTACAGTACCATCATATAGCATAGAAAAATAGAGCTTTCTTTTCTCTATCAGACTGTAGAGAGAAAAAACTTCATCAGAACTTTCTATAAGAAATTGATATACCTCCGCAACTACTTTTGGACTGACCTAAGTAGAATAAAAGGTGATCATGGAAGAAAAAAAATCTCTCCCGAAATTCCGTTTTCTTTCAATAGAATATGAGTCGATCTTCTTTTTTTGATCATAACTAAATAAATTTTCATAGTCATTCTACAAAGAGTAAGAATAGATTTTTTTTCTTTACTCCATAAATATAAGCATTAATTAGTATTGGTTCTAAATTATGAAGAATAAATAAAATTCTGTTGTAAAGAATAGTTTTTGTGAAGTTTCTTAATTATGTATGAACGAGATGATGTAAAACTTCAAGACGATAATCTACTGTGTGCACATCAGAATACTTTTGTGAGTTAAAAAAGAAAGATATATGCAATTTTGTTTATAGTCTAATATTTTTACTAAAATCAATATTCAACTAGAAAATTATTTTCGTAGAAATACGTATTTGATAGATTCAAATCTTACTTGACACAAGTCTCAATGTAATGATGGTAACTTAATACAGCATGTAGAAAATAAAAACACGAAAATTTTATCGTTAATTTAAACATTTAAGTGAAATTATACAGATCATCGCCCATGAGACATCTACGTTCGGAACTAGATTCGAGCACAGATGCGCGCATACTGTTATTCATTTATCGTGTACACCATTGAGCCGTATGATAAAAAAAGCTCGACTTGTGTGTCTGTTTACACATACGTGAATAGAATATGATAGAATGTTTTTTTGGAAATTTGAATAAAAGATACTCAGGAGTAAAATTAGCATAGATACTTCTGAGGATGCCTCGAAAGATATCTCAATTGGATCAAATTCTATATTTCGATCCGTATTGTGTTGTCCGACAAACCAAACGGAGTTTTACATAAATCCATATTGTCATCGTCGACTGGACGCTGATTTCTTTCATAGTAGTACTGCTGCACGGAATTTAGTGAGTAGATCGAAATTGTAATTCAAAAATCAAAACGAAATACTCAAAAATTTCGAGATGATGTTTAAGATTCATAAACACGCTAATTTGAAGATAATATGCGTATATATTCTTTTACAACTTGAATGAGTTCTATTCATTTTAGCCGGAAAATAAACGTAACATAAAGTAATAAAAGTTTTTCGAAAATAATATGTAACTTTCGCACTATTCAATTATATTAAGTAAACTCAATCACGTGGAAGTATCAAATAAATGTTTAACATAGTCCATCTCATGATATCGATAAAATTGCCACATGAAGTTCTTTCAATGATACTTTAGAATATCTTTCTTTTTATCGTATTCTATAGAAAAAATTTATGATCCTTCGGTAAATACATAAATAATTTTTTGTCTATTGCATTTTTGTTTTTAATACTTATTCTAACATTAAATACAAATTCGGATACAATAAGACAAGTTAAGGCAACGAAAAATTTCATCTGATGAAAGAACCTATCACATTATTTTCATCTCATAAAGAATCAGCACTGTGAGCAAAATAAATACCATTGCAATCATTAATGAAATTTCATAGGATAATTCATTGTCTCCATTCAATGTTTTTACTAGTCAGGTATCAGATAATTATCATATACGTTAAATTTGTATTTGGTTAGAATCAATTAGAAAAAAAAAATTTTAAATTAAAAAACTCGATCAGCAAGAAACATTTGGCAAAGCGCAGGGATTGGACGCCCAGTTGGATTATGTGGTAAATCACCTGCACTGCCAGCAATATCAAGATGTGTATAAGGTAAGGGTTTGTTAGAATTCTGGCCATGTTTATCAAGGCCAGATACTCGAGCCAGGAATGCAGCTGGAAATTGATGACCACGAGATGTAGCACTGCTAGCTTGATTGTTACATTGAAGTACATCAGCTACTTCGCCATGATCAGCAATGAACGCAAAATCCTGCATTGCAAAAGAAGAACATTGTATGACATGTAAAAATAATTAAACAATAAAACGAACTTCTCGTCGAACAGTTGATATCTCAAATGGATCACCAATTTCATCACCAGCTGCTTGAAGTTTTTGTGATGTTTCATTCGCTCGTGCTGGCCCATTATCAACTGCTGCCTACAATTCGGTGAAAATAAAATAAGAACTATTCTTGTGTTTTGGTTTCAAATCAAGTTACTGTATAGTTTGTTCCATATGCTCGAATGACATGTCCAGTAAGTGTAGCCATAGTAAATAAATGTGGATTGACTTCATTCAATGCCAATTCTTTGATGTAACATAATGGGTCAGCCATAACCATACGACCTGGAATTGAAAAAAAAGAATAAATCTTAGTAGATTTTGGTTTTTCGTTAGGGAATATGTTGTCCAGAAAGATGACGCTATTTTTATTAAAGTTTATTTTAAATCCAATTTCACAAAACAATCGGGATATTTTTCCAACAGTTATTATGAGATAGAATGATTAAATCTAAGATTTTTTCTTAATTCAATTATCCGACAACTCTTAATAGTAAATTCTCTGTTAAATTTTAAATAATAATTTACCTTCTGCATCAGTATTTCCAACTCGAATACGAACACCAGCTCGTGATGTTATAACTTCATCTGCAGTATAACCTTCTTCACCGCAATTATTTCGTGCTACAGCTAAAACGCCAACAGCTTTGAATTGTTTTGGCTGAAGTTCACTAAGAACTTTAAAAAAGCCCGTAACATTTGCAGCACCACATTTATCATAGGACATGCCAGCCTGAATTATCAAGAGTTCAAGTTTTAACAAACAAAAACAAAAAAAAACATTTGAAACTTACCATAATACCACCAGCTAGAAGAAGAATAAAATATATGTTAGAATTTGATTAGAAAACGAAGAATTTGATATACCTTTGATATCAAGGCCACCTGTATCGAAGGTTACGCCTTTACCAACGAGTAATGCCGTTGTATCTATTTCACCTTCGCCAATATATTCAAGAAAGATCAAACGACCCTGATGACGATCAACACCTATTAGAAGATCGATCGTTATTGAACTTGAAAAAATAAGATTTTGTTTTGATTACTCACCGCTTGCAGCACGATTAACAGCAGCGAATAATGGAAAGCTTTTTTCAAATTGCTTTTTATCGTTAATTATTCGAACCTACAACAAACATAGACATTCATTAAAGATTTGGCATACGTATATATATATAAATGTTCGGTTGTTGTTTTACTTTAATATGAGGCGAACTGCTAAACAATTCTTGAACATATTCAGCAACACGTGGTGGTGCCATACGCTCAGGATCACCACCACCAATATCTCGACCAACGGCACGTCCACATTCAATTGCTCGCGCATAATTAATTAATTTTTCGTAATAACTATCATCAGGCGATGGTTGACCAATGAAGAAGCCTAATTTATCCACTTTAGTCTTACGTTCAGGTACATCTTCTCGAATTTGTAATGGCTAAAAATGCACATTTTCAGTCAAGATGAATAGAAAAAAGAAATTTCCTTGTATCTTTACCACATAGGTTGCTTCAAGTGCGGCAAGTAATGTAACTAAGTTCGCTTGTCGATATTTTTTTGAACCAAAAGATGCAATAATAGGAGATCGTGCGCCAAGTGATAGAGCTTTCTGAACACCAGCTGATGCTGCATCAGAAAAACAACGTACATCGTCGAAATCTCGGTTAACTGGGCCTGTTGGTGAATAAATCTAAATAATATATTATTGCTTAAACTATGCAGTGCCTCTTTGCTTATACATACGAGACGTTTTCCTGGAACATTGTCAATAATAGTAACCGTAACTTCGCCATTGAAATTATTATGCAACTGAAATCAAAAGAAAATTATTGTAAAAGAAAATCTTTAAAATATTCTCACTTGACTAAATGTTTGAAGATGTTTTATAACTGAACTATCAACAAATTCTGCAATTTGGTCCAATTCTGAGGCAACAACGACCAACGCATCATACTCTTCCAATGGTGATGATACATTTTTTACTAAATTAACATCACTAGAATGAATAAATAAAGAACAAAGGATTCTCAGAAAATAATTTTTGGTATTTTTACTTACGGTACAGTAGCTAATTGATTTGAAGCCATGATCAAAAGACTCTTTACAATCTTAAATAAAAAAATAGTAATGTGCAAGCAAAGCTAAATTCTTTTTTTTACTATTTATATCCTCGTAAAGAAAGAAAAAGAACGGAAAAAGAATCCAAATAAACTATTTTCTTTTTCTTCCGCTGACTATCATACCTGAAATCTTTTCTAGAGCAAATACAACTGAGAAGCCTACAAAACAACGTCATATTCATCACAGTAATTTGCCGTATTCATCATTACCGAGCAGTATCAGTCGAGAAAAGACTAACAGATATATGATAAAGCAATATTAAGAAAGAAACCTCGAACAACGTTCTCTTTTTATTATCGTTTCAAAATGAGGAAAAGATTTCTGTTGTTTAAACGCACACGTGTGAAATTCGACATTGTTATTCTCAAATAACCAAAAGGATGTAACTCCATATAAATAATATAAAAGAAAAACATCATGTTAGTAAGAAAAAAGCCTAAAACAAGACATACAAAACACATGTATATACATAGAAAACATTCTATGGTAAAAAAATACGTTGATATTCTTGAATAGGCGTACGACAAAGTGGACATAATTCTTCGCCGCGATTTCTTGCTTGTAAAGTTTGTGCACATAAATGGCATAAGCCCAAATGGGAACATGGTTGAAGACTATACATAATTTCATTTTCTAAACATATAACACATTGAAGCCGAGCATTAGTGTGATCATCGGTTGCATGGTCATTATTGACTGGTAAAATATTTGGTAAACGATTTGTTTGTCGTCGATTTGTGAAATAGTATTTATGTATTAGATAAATAGCTGTACCAATAGTAGCTATGCCAAAGCATATACTAAAAATTCGAACATAATAGGAGCGATCACGATATTCAGAAATGATTTCAGCGCGCGATGATCGTGTTAATATTCCACCCCATGTTTTATGTGGAACAAGACACCAAATACCATTCGACTGTTTTTCAAGACTACCCACACCGGTTAATGAACTATCGACTAATAACATTTCCTCTCTTGTTTCAATACCTAAATAAAACAAAAGTAAATTTTAGTTTTTCTATTTACATGACTAGTCCTATTTTGTTTTTAACCTTTTGATAGATCTCCAATAAAAGTATCAACCAATTTCTGCATGGCAGATGTAGTATTCGGTTCAAATTTTACATGAGTTACTTGTAATTGATTTACCACTGAACTAAATTTTAATGGTTGATCGATACGAATATAGTTTTCTGATGGTGAAATAAGTCTGAAAGGTATGTAATGTGATACATCACTAATAGTTTTATATGTTTCAGTCCTTAATTGAAGAGAAAGGAAATTTATTGTGAAAATATTTTTTCTTAAAAATATTTACCAAGAATCACGAAATTTTTCTAATTTTTTTTCACGTAAAACTACCCGTCGAACAACACCTAGACAATGGGGAAGATATTGAGATGTTAGTACTGAACTTGGCTTCGAATCATTTGTTCGGACGATTCCATGGATGGCTGCATAATCGATAAAAGTTCTTGATGATGAGAACTGTTTTAAATCATCTATATCAATATCGGGTGCCAACTAGAATAACAAATTTTAGCTTCTCATTATTAATGGATCAATATAAATCTATGATTTCTAATAACACTAGTTTCTTGTGTTATTTTTTAATTGTAACGATAAAATTTTAAAATTCATATCAAAATGTATAGAAAATGGTTTTTTTTATCGTAAAAATGGTAACTCAACCCAGCAGTTCATTACAATCTATTATAGTTTGTAATCGATAAAAATATTCTTGCGCGAATGAATCGACTTTTGCTTCACACCAATGACGTTAATGAAAAAAGTCACAGTTAACATGTCTAGCACTCAATCAGTACAGTATGTTCTTGCTTGCATTTTTTCATGATACGCCAGCTGAGGAAAAATCTTATCATGTGCGATGTCATCGTAGAGATACTCTATTAGCACGAGAAAATGCCATGAAGGACTTCTATGTAGATATCATCCGTCAAGGACACGGTAATACTAATTATTATTATTTTCAATACCACATTCCATATCGAACTTTTCACGTACATTATTCAAGACACTGGCCGAAAGAATAAAAATAAATATGTGTACGAAATTTATATGCTATTGAATGTAATAAAACGCTCTATTTCACTTTTATGGTAAAAGAATTCTGAATATGAAGAAGAATATTTTGGAGTTTTAGAAAAGTATATGTGTACCTCTAAAACAGCCAAGAATTGATCATTTGATCTCCACCATCGATAAAATCCATACGATATACCAATTTCACCGACTAGCCAAAGCCAAGTCCAATCAATCATCGCCTGCAATATACACAGAGAATGGAAATTGTGTTGTTGATTTTGAATTAAGAAAACAATACGATTATGTTGCTTGATTTTTATTCAAAACAGATAACAAAAACAAAACTTAACAAGAAGAAAACATATCAATTTTTATTCTTTTTGCGTTTTAATTGTTGCTGTTGAAGAAACTCTTTGAGCTTAGTATCGCGTATTTGCGTTTTACGCGCCAGTCGTTTACCAATTTTTCCCTTTTTCTTATCGGATTGAATAATTAATTCTTTGGGTTTGACAAAATTGAAATTATTTCGTTTATCTTCTTGTTTCCGAATAAAACCTTTTCGATCGATTTCACTTAATACTGAATTATCTAAAGTGATCATATCTGGTTGAATCTAAATGAAGAAATATGACAATAAGAAAAACAATATTGTTCGAAATTTATTTCACATACTTTATCAAGTAATTGTTTAACTTCTGCATGTTTTCGTTGTTTTTTCGTTTGATATGGATTTGCTTCTAGTGCATCGAAATTTGGTTCACCGGCACCAGGTACAAGTAATGAAACAAATCCTCGTTCGTGTCCAACACCTAACACATCTTCATATGGACAAAATGCTAATGACGATGCTGAAGCACCATTTGAACATTGATGAAGAAGATAACGTGGTAATTCATTTGATGCAGATTCATTATCACATATATCGTTGTAAATCTATACAAAAAGAATGTGTTAATCTAAACTAATGTTATAATTAATTGATTTTCATAGAAAAAAATTTCATTATATATTTAAATTTATCGTTTGATAATTTAAATACGATTTGACATGATTATTATTTGTCATAGAAGTAGATTACTTAAAAGAAAATGATTCGATCATTTGGCAAGAGTGAAAAACAAATTTACCATAATTGAAAATAAAGAAAAAATTCATTTTAATAACGATCTGAAGCTAACCAACGTAGAATTTAGCAGATTAAATATAGCGATCCATCAAGCACTATTCTTCGATGAAAAACCAATGAGCATTTGACTTGCATAAGATTACTATCAAGTTGAGCTGAGAAATTTAAAACATGGCTTTTACTCAATAGACTAGTAGAAATTGAAGTGAAGAGGTTAAAACTTTCAAATCTCTCGTTTCTCAAACATCAATATTCGATCACAAAATCTCGCTATACTTGGAAATGTATAGTTATAGAAAATACAGGCTAATTACCTCGACTACATCCCTGTAACTTGCTGCTAAAAGATTCTTTTGACTAAACGACAATGACGATGCACCATTTGATGCTGTACGATATTCATGTAAACATTTGTAAGTTCTTAAATCCCAAATTTTCAATTTAGCATCCACACCACTTGTTGCCATATAACTAAAAATGAATATTTATCAAACGAGAAAATATGGTATTGAACGTTTTTCTTACCTTCCAGTTCGATCGATTGCTATTGATCGAAGTGTTGATTTGTGTGCAAGCATTTTGACTAATGGTTCACGTTGATTCGGTGACCAAAATGTTAAAACACCGCCAGCGTGACCAAGACCAATAAGTGCATTGGAAGGATTTTGACACATTATCGATGTACCACATTTACCATTTCCATTTGCTACTCTTGTATTATAGGAAGCAACTTTCTTTCCAATGGATACATCTATATATGATAAATATCCTGCTTCATTCTAGAAAAATTGTATTTAAACAATGATAAATTTCAAAATAATGTTTTTATTTACTGTAGCAGCAAGTAAGAAATGATATGGGAGAAATTCTAGATGCAATGAACGATCAAGCACTTTAAGACAATGTACTTCAACACCTTGATTATCATAGATATACGTCCATTGCCGTTGTGCAACAGCATACATTGTTTCAATGTGTAACCACCTTCAAAAAAATAGATCATAAGAAGAAAGTATTTCTGTTTAAATTACTTACTTGACATCATTCACTTGTTCCATGACATTCATTTCACAATGTAATTTTTTTGTTTGCCAATCAAATGCAGCTACATGACCTTTTCGTCCACCTAATAATAAATGTCTGAAAGAAAAAAGCCAAAAACATAATTTATATATGAATAGTTTATTGTATATCAAATACTGACCGTCCATTTCTAGTATAATCGATTTTGTAAGGTCCATATAATGGAAGTTCAAGATCAAAACGTTTTTGAGCACTAAATATATCAACTGATGATTTAATATCGGCTTGGGTTAAATCAACTGTTCGTTGCTCTTCTTCATCAACTTTATCAGAAGTAATATAACTATGAATAGAATAAAAAATAAAATCCACTAGTAAATGTCGTTTTGTGTTTTATAATTTTACCCTTCTTCCTCAACATGTAAAATTTCAGCACGTGTTGTTTGTCGAGCAGCAAATTTCGCTTTACGTTCTTTTACATAAAGCAACTTTTTAGTACGACGTGTAGTCATTCTGAGAAACAACAAACAACTTTTTCTGAAACCGAAAAGATTTATAATATTTGCCAGTAAGTTGAAATCGCAGGAACATACATATTCTGAATGAATCATTGAACATGAAAGTAGAACCAAGCAATCAAATTTTAGTTGTAGATGGCGCACCTATCTAGTAGGAGAAAAACCTGTCTTGGATATTCATCAAATATGCTCAAATCACTGCAAAGCATCCATAAGTTTCTATTCTATCATTGCTTTTCTTCCAACACGTACTAGATCCAAATATAGTGTTCAAATGTATATAACTAATATATTTGTGTACATTTATTTCTTAACAACTTTCTAAAACAAAAAAGGAGATGACGACAAGCTCCGAGATAGTATATTATTTGCCTAGGTGGCGATAAATAAACGATAGAAATTGTTAGTCCAATCGTTATCAACATTAAAATAAAACATCAGATGATATCTCCAGTGTTTTATCTTGACTAAAACCACGTTAAAAATTTTCACTACAGGCACCACTAAATTTTGTTTCGAATAATTCTTTCGCATGTTCAAATGCCGTATTTTAATTCTACACGAAGAATAAATTGAAATAATACTCTCAAATCATGTTACAGCAGAAATCAAAAATTTTAAAATAAGAAACATTGTTTTCACTGAAATATCTTGTCATATGTTTTTGATTTCAGAGTTGTTAAATGAAATCTATCGTCTTCTATTTCATCCTAATCGTTAGCAATTTTCATTCATATGTATTGCCCTGTATGCAAGCTTGGGATGGTGGCGGTACTGGTGCTTGGTATCGTGTTGATACATCATGTTTATATTCGTTTTCATCAACGACACTGATACAGTGCTTGCCAATGATTATCATACCCACTAATGAAACATTGATCACTGATGGTTTTTTCTTAAGTCTTGGCGTTTTCAATCGTTTGAATGGTGCTGGTCTAGATATTGGTCTGACGTACGTTCCTCAAACAGATAAATGGTGGTCTTACGCTAATGATGCTCTAGGTTGGAAATCTGGGAATGTCTCAATCAGTTCTTCAACGAATCGATGCATCAACATATCTTTGTCAATATCTAATGACTACGTAAAATATCTCATTCGAACAAGCAACGGTTCGATCATATTGGGTCAAGATTTATATACAGCATCACAACTTGATCCACAATTGAATTTAACTGTTAACAGTTCCAATTTTGGTTTTTATCGTTTTGATAGTATTGCTCAAACAAAAGAAACATTGAAAAGCGGTTCATCCATGATTCATGCACAATTGGTCGAATGGCTTCTGGAACTTGAATCTCACGTTTTTGTTCCAGCTAGAGGTGACTTTATGGCTTCGAGCATTCGAGGTTATCCTCCAGGGCCATGCTGTACAAGTGATGAGATCAACACGATACATACATACAATGAAACCAAGTGGAATCAAGCTGATATTTCAATAGTTTATCACTGAATGTATTCTTTTCGTTTTAAAGATGAAATTTCAAAGAACAATAAGAACTTGATCATATTCTTCGACGATTCTTGATTAAATTGAGGAGGAGGAGGACGAGGCGGAGGATGACAGAGTTACTAAATCTATTTTCAAAAGAATCCATTCACATTTGCTTCAATCCTTATCTTACAGTTATCATACTCAACTAACTATATATTTTGTAACATGTTCTTTTGTTAATCACACTGCAGTCCTTTGCAACAAGAAAAGCAACAAAATCACACACATTCTTTACTACTCTCGCTTACGTTATCTTTCAGTCCTTTGGGTGATACCAGTTGGGTGACACCGCCAACCTCAACAACGAAATAACAAGGTAACGCGACGTTAGCGTCGCCAATCCTCTACTGAAAGAATTTAGTCGTGTAGAACGTAGCTATTCAAAACTATCTAGCTAAGAGACTTCACATTTTATAGCGTCGAAATGATTTTCATGGAAAAAACGATTGATAACTGAGCATAAATCTCATGTGTTTCATTACGATGAAACTGTGATCACACTGCGACCCGTAATTACGAAAAATTAAGATGTAGTTACGCGTAACTGCGGCACAGTTGATAAAAAAAGAGGCGACATGGGATAGAAAACTTGCTTGATAGTATCACCAAGAAAACGGCATTCAGTACTACTTACTAATACTACATGCCAACATTGAAGTTAAGTGCATCCGATCTGCTACAGCTCGAGCTATGCTCCGAAAACTTTCTATCAGCTTGATAACGGAGTGAAGAAAAAGACCCGTTCAAGATATCTATGATCGAAATATTCCATTTTAGTAAAGTAACAACTCAAATTGGTCTATGGACTAGATATTTAACATGAATCTGCACGAGTATATCAGAGATCAAATCAAAATGGCTTTTTCTAACTCAATTTCGGTTACCTTTGTCCTGATTTTTGCTGAAACTGATGTGGGTTCATTTTATTTCCGTGCATTTTCGGTCTCTAATGCATATATGCATTGCCGGGTACAGATTCGCAGATATAAAAAACGAACACTTACATGTTTTGAATCAAACCCACTCGCAATCAGGAAAAACTAAACTTATTAAGATATATGCGACAAATATAAATTTCAAATATTTCACACGATTTGAGCTATTATTTCACGATCTGTCTTCGGCACACTGCATGTTTGATTGAAAGTCGCGCTTCATTCTATAATTATTAGATGAAAACAAAGAGAATTTCCAAGAAACCCGAAAACAACAGGTGTGAGACTATTTTAACTTAGTTTCATCTACGTATGCGATAAATTCCTCACAATTTAGAGAAGAATAAGGCAAGATTCCCGAGTACTTATATACAGTTTGCGTACGTTCCTAGATGCGCTAATCTAGAATTCTAGCGGTTAAGTTTGAGAAAATTTTTCGTACTACAATAAAAGTTGACATATCAAGAATAAACTGAAGACTTTGAAAAAGTCTTCAACGTCTTAGCGCAGGTGAGCGGCTAGTCGTTGCCAAATTGAGAACCAATTTCACCACAAGATGTCCAGTTTATTCGTAATAAGATCTCAAATAAACATTTGATGCATCTACCACTATAAACATCATCGAATGGTATCCGTAACAAATTTCCTGACAAAGAATTCTTATCACGAAAATGCGACGATCTAAGCAGCTCCTACACTGAAAAAAAAATAGCACCACACGGAACCAAGAAAGTTTCGAATTTTCTTACTGAACTTTAAAGTGGTTTCGCAGGCACTACGAAACTTAAAAAGGGTTTCGAGATTTGAAACGAATTCTGAACCTTTTTTAGGTTTCGTAGGTTTTCCACAAAGCCTTCGTAAAAGTTTCCTGGACTCTTGATACGAATTTTGAGACTATCTTGGGCTTTTACGAAACCTTTTCGAGGGTTTAGAATTCGTTTCAAAAATGGTTCCGTATGGTGCTATTTTTTTCCCAGTGTAGTGCATTATAAACTTGCCTGATCTATGAAAGATCATTAAAAGTATAATATTCAATCCAGCGAAAGCCTTTATCTTATTTGAATCAACTTTATTTATTTGTTTAGGATCATAACCACTAATAACGTCGTTGTGCTACTCCTAAATGCTGTCGAAATACCTGTCACTCGTCAGTTGCTAGTCACTCAGTTTTACTTTTTCAAAAACTCATGTGTTCATTCTGTGCAACCCTCTATGTTTATTAAAACGATGGCAAAATGTTTTTGAAAAACTACACCTGAAATCTAGTAATAAATCCGCCCCAAAACCTTTTGGTCAAACCTTATATAAAATCGTTTTTTCCTAAAAATGACACTCTTTCACTAAAAAAAATAAAAAGCGAAGCTTCAAAAACCTGACCTCCGACTCGAGTTCTTCGACCACGAAAACCTTTCGTCAAACGTTATGAAAAAATACTTTCTTAAAAAAACTATTTTTTTCATAAAAAAAATTGAGGATTAAACATTTCTGAAACTCTGACACCGGATTCGAGTTCCTCGATCTCAAAAACCTTTGATCAACCCTTATAAGAAACTTTTCTTTTTTCTAAAAAGTCTTTCTCTCTTCTAAAAAAGCAAAAAGCAAAACTTCAAAAAAACTAACATAGGATTCGGATTCTCTGACCCCAGAAACTGCCAGAGAAAGGTTTTAGCGCATTTTGATGAAATAGGGCAAAAAAATATTTTTTTGTTCAGTGCGAACGAGCGAACGCATTTAACTGGTTTTTCGTAATACCCTCTCCTTCGGTAGAGAGAATAATTTGTTTTTTTTTACTGTATTTTTCCAAGTTCTTTTTTCTTATCAGCGACATGTAAAGCGTTGAAACTAGACGTATGCTATACTAAGTTGAGGCTTTATTTAGTTAAGATATCTATTGATGGAGCAGTATGTTTCGAGAAAGCTCCATATTCCTGGTTTAAAACGAAGAATTTCAGCACACAATGAAGAATCTTATTAAAATACCAGTCTTTTCGCGAAATGTTCTTATCGTACCTCATCACATGTTTAGTATAGTGCTGTGCTGTCGAAGTTCTCGGCTTCTGTTTTCGCCTATTCGACCATAGCAACTTGTTTTACATTACACAATTCGATATTTTAAATCGTTTATCGATATATATTTAAATTAAACGAGTATGGTTTAAAATAATAGTTTTGAGTGCGCCCAGGTGAACTAATCCAATACAGAATCCGATTGGATCTTACAAGATTCGACGAGTCGACGAAATCGGATAGGGTTTCGGGTTGAGGAACTACAAACGGGTCAGGCGTGAAATTCATATTTTATTGCTCGCATACTGCTTTGCATCTGGAGCCAACACTAGAGGTCAGTTAGAGCCCTGATATGGGTTCCGCCGGTTCCGAGAGTAATACATGATCGGATTATAATACTAGAGATCCGAGTGCCGGCCCACAGCCTGGATCCTATAGGAATTCATCGGTTCTATAGAAATTTACATAAAATTCAATCGGAATACTGTCGAATCTGATTGTCGAAATGGTTCCCTTGGACATCGAAAAAAAGCACACAAAGCATAAATCTTGCGTCGACTCGCTTTGCGGTATATGCTATTACAAAAATATACAGTTGCTAAGTACAACATGAAAACCACTAGCAGAAACTGAAGCGTTTGTGTGAGCATTATATCCAATACTAGAGATATGATTACTTATCCGGATACACTCGCGTAGAAACATGTTAAAACAAACCATTCGTAATCAGTGCAAAATAATATGAGTATTATTTGATAGTGAAAATTTTAGATCAATATTATGTTCTGTGCCTGGTTGATTATCGTTTTTATCAGTCATTTTTAGAATGAATTGATGAATATAAAAATTTTCTCAAGAGCCCTACATACTATAAGATAAATATTTCAGCGAAACATATACGATTTCGAGTCCTACTTTGAAAATAAGAATACTTGTTAAAACATGTTCTAATGTAAAACGTTTCGATAAATCCATGGTAAAATACCACCTTAAGCTTTTATAGCGATGCCAACAAAACAACCTACCATGAAGATTCACTATTTCATACAATTTACAAAACTTTAAACTAAAGATCGGCAGTTTTGGTAGAATAAAATACTCGTTTATCTAAATGTATGTCGATGATAGCTCTGCAGTATCAAATGCAGTATGCCAGGTTTTACTGAATACAAATAAAACCGATAACATCCGAGTAGGTGCTTAGATGAAGAGGCTACGAAACACATAGAATACAGGCTTAACCGTCCCCACTGTTAAAGATACTTCTTTTCTATCGACCTATTCATAAAACGATACAATACATAACATACGTTTTTCCTCCTTTCAGCCATAGATAATATTACACCGAATAATCTGAATTGCTGTTTTATTTTTTTCTCATCAAATTGTTTATTAAATTCTATAATATTTATCTGCTCATTGTCTATAAAAATAGGAAGCAATATGATTTTCTTGCTGACTGTGAATAAAATTGATCTCTAGGGGGAGATTTCATTTTTTTCTTCATTTTTTCTAGTCATGACTGAGACTTTGATTGGCATACCTGTAGCGAGTGTTCCAAACACCAATACTTCAAACGGCATTGGAACCGAAGACGAGGAGACTCTGAAATACATCAGTTCAGGTCGTTCCTATGCACGAAACGGTAATTATTCCGATGCTATAACTAATCTCAAACATGCCACACATTTACAACCATCAAATAGTGAAGCATTCTATTATCTTGGATTGGTATACTTAGAAAAGCGGCAGTATGGAGATGCTATCGAAGCTCTGAAGGCAGCAATCCAGAATAGTAATACTGACAACAAAGAAAATACTAATCATTATTACTTTAAATATGCATTTGCATGTCAAAATGGTGATCAACTAGAAGAAGCTGTAAAATATTACACCAAATTCATTGAGAATACGACTGAAGAAAATCAATATCCAGGCTTATTGAATCGCGGTATCTGTAATGATAAATTAGAACGATATCTTGAAGCATTGTCAGATTTTGATAATGCTCTTAAAAGCACAAATGAACAAGTCAAACCTTATTGTTTAAGTTGTCGTGCTCGTGTGAAGGCTAAAATGGATGATCAAAAAGGAGCTCTAAAAGACTATGATGAAGCAGTAAGCCATACAGCTGCATTTATTGAGCAAATCAAACCACCGAAAAAAATGAATGATACTTCAATCCCTAAATCTTGGACATTGACAATGGATCGTTATACTCCAGTTGGAATTCTATTAAATGGTATAAAAGAAGATGAGAGTGGTAACAGCATTAGTGCCATGCAGAGCTTCAATAAGCTTTTAGATGAGCCAGTATTATTTCAACAGCAAATTGAAGATCTTCAAAACCAAGCAGATACAGTATCTGATCCAGTGATACTTCAAACTATTATACTTAATATAAATCTTGCAAAAATTGCCATTCTAACAGTAGATAAACACAAACAAGCAATGAAAAAGTTCTCAGCTAATGCAAATTTGAAAATCTACTATTGTAGCATCTATTTCAAGCTTGAAGAAATCTTCACAGCTTGTAAAACTGTTGCAAGCAAGCTGGTCACACCAACTGGCGGAAAACTTGCAGGATACGCTGAAGCTGTGACACTAGTTGGGCAAGCTATTTCTATTTTACCATGTGTAGGAGAACCGCTCAGTATCATCGCACAACCAATCGCTACGCTTCTTGAACGCGTTGATTATAAGCAACAGAAGAATACTATGAGCAGAATAGCTAATCTGGGAAGTACACAAGAGCTATGGGATACATCTCAACGTGTTGCAGAAGCGTTGACCGAAATTTATGAACCATTGCTTTTACAGTTGATTCCTCTAGAAACAGAACTACAGCCTGTCGACCAAGCGCCTCCAGCGAAATGGTCTGACTGTTTTACTAAGCCGAACTGGTGGGTTTCGAAAAAGCCAGCTGTACATGTACTTAAAGAAGAAGCATATATCAAGCAAGCGAGAGAGATTGGTGAGTATGCTGTAGCACTCGTGTTAGAATCATTGCTACAGCTAGACAGTGTTGACGAAGTGAAAAAGCAAATGGATCAGAACTTGATCAATGATGAAAATAGACGTCAGAACTCAAATTGGATAAAAGTTGAACTCAAGCAGATGGATGAAAATTCGACTGATGAGGCACCGAAACAAAAGTATCCGATATCGACTGATGAGGAACAGGAACCATTGTTCCAAAAGTTGATCGATGCTGTTTGTATACCTAAAGAACAAAGTGAAAGACAGAACAAAAATGTTAAATCTCTTTTTAGAGATCGAAAAATCTTAATTAAAACTCAGAATAAAGAATGGACACTGGATGGCTTCTATCATGAGCCTGGAATTACTACTAAAGATAAAGAAGTTTATGTTCGACCTGGATCAAAATCTGACGTTTACCCAAATCGTAATGGAACAAAAGAAGAAGCAGAACGTCTACAATATATATTACAAAAATGACATAAGTGACTACAGTAGCTTCTTCGAAGAACAACTGTTGTACGCTTTATTTTCCTATTTGAAAAACTTTCATGAGATGCTCCTTTCAAGTTCGTTTCACTTAGCAACTATTCGAACAGCTTGCCCTCTTTTGAATCTTTTCATTTTGATAAATTATGCTTGACTTATGCTTTCAGATGACGACTTCTACTTATAGACCATACTCGAGTTTCACAGATCCATACTTGAAAATTTATTTTCAAGATGAACAACGATTGAAACAACTACGAAATTTCGGTTTGGTGAGCATGTATACAATGGTATTAATGGTCATCTAAACCGCCTGTTTTTCTTTTAAGATTACTAAGGACAATGAAGTTTATCCAGAAACAGTTTATCAAGAAAATATTGCCATAGCTGAAAGAAGAGAAAATGCTGCAGCATTGAAATCTCAATATATGGCTCGAGAGTGAGTTTGGTGATTGTATACATCGCTTACTTTAGTTATAGGCTTTCTGGTGATTGTTTATAGTGAATTGTACCAACAACATATAAAACTTCATAAAAAGTGGAGCGAACAGGAAAAGCAACAAAAACAACGACGGATTCAAAGCGCAAAAGTAATTATTGAAGTGCTCTAAATTGTAATCGATAATTTATCACTGATTACTATTCATTCTTCAGGAGGCAAGAGAGAGTCGTGTAACTTCAGGCATACGCCTTCCTGATTTCACTAGATGGACTAGAAAAGTGAGTTCCTATTTTTATCGACCTCTGACGCTCCGATTTTACATTTTTTTCTGAAAGTAGGATTTTATTAAGAATGGTTTTGAATATTATCCTGATAATTGTCGTCCGCAGACTGCAACAATGACAGAATGGCATAGATTAGGAAGAAAAGATTCGAAAACTGGATCAAGCATTTTTGATAGAAATCCTTATCTTGATTGGCCACCTCAGCGTTCGAAAAAAACAAATAAAACACGGTAGATTATCTTGAATAATTCGTATTAGATTTTATCCTCGATTAGTAATGTCAGTGTGTTGCAGTTTAATACAGTGGTGCTGTAAGAATTCTCTTTCCTTCATTGGTCAGTTCTCAATTTAATTGCTACTATTTGTCCTTCATTCAATGTTTTTGATGAAGAGAATACTTTGTACGAAAGCATAAATTATTATATATACTGCTCATTTTTACTGAGTCGGAACTCTTTCTTCATAGACCAATTATTAGTCACAATGTTAATTTCACATGAAATTTACTCACGGGCTACGTTTTATGATAATTGTGTCGAATATCATCTTTCTAGTCGATGCTGTGAATAAATTCAATTTTAATTTGTCGTTTTTCTCTGCTATATTTTAGGGCGATTGGAACATCTCCATTTCCACTATCAGCATCAACAAAAAGTTCTCAAACGCAATCGTTATGTGATATGCAGTCTCCTTCATCTGACAATAACGAGATTTTTCCCATCTTCAACCATTCAATACCATTGGATCTTTTGGAGAATAAATTTTAAGGCAGCCATCGTGCGAAGTATTTTAGTGACAATATTATCGAAAACGGAAAGATTCATTTGCAGAATGCACTAAATAATATGATTTTATTGTTTACATAATAAATATACCGAATTTTTCATGGTCTCTTGACATTATGGTTTGTGAAACTTGAGAGGCTGGAGTCCTCAGATGTATAGCATAGGATATCTTTTAATATGTCTTTCTTTAAATGTTTATTCTTTCCCATGAAAACTTACATATTCATCTAGTGGTACTAAATGGGGAATATAGAATTGTATTTCATTGATTTTTACACATTCTTCTCACTTTATGACAACAAAATCAACTCTTCCTTGAATTATATATACTTCATTCATATTAGAATAGTGATTTAGCTGTCAATTCTTTTATCAATTGTTTTCAATAGCTATTCGATGAAAATTTTCATTGTAATTTTATCAGGGTCAATATTGTGTTTTCAAGTGTAATAAAAAAATAAACTATGGAATACAATAGCAACTACTAGCTATAATCTCCAAGGCGATATTCACGTTGACTTCTGGTAATGTATAATTTTAAATATTTTAAAAATTATATTACCTGTAGCATAACGGACTAAGATTTTATTCCATATCGACAAAATCAATGTTAGCACTCTACGTCGAATAAATTCTACAATAAAGTTTGGCTTTTGTAGACCTTACAGGAGTTCAGAAATAATTGAACGATATAAAATTGACGATAGAGACGACTAAATTCCGCACCAATATGAGTTGAGGTCTCCGTATCCAAAAACATTTTTTACGTTTCTCATCAACTGAAAAGCCTTTGCTGCTTTCTGTCGATTTTCATATGAACGATAAAAAAAGAAAAACTTGAACGCGCACACAAGTTGTTTTGGATACTATAAGAAAACCTTTTTCATTGGGCAATGTTGAATTTATATTATTCTTAACAACAACTAGAACAGTTTATTATTGTTTCTGTCAACTACCTTCATAAATTTGATGAGAAATTCTAATAGAGTTTGAAGAGTAAAATAAATAAATATTGATATAGATTTCTTTCAAGTGAAAAACAAAACAATAATCGTTAGCTACGGCACATTAACATATGTAATTAGTTTTACGTAGCATGCAAATTATCTGTTGAGTTTGTATGTATGTTGGCTACTGGAACTTTTGCGTGTATGTATGGAAGCAAATCTTATATAAGCGGTATTGTTACATCATACATACAGTGGAATATTGGCCTAGAGAGAAGAATAATCAAGCGTCAAAATGCAGAATATGTTGTTGTTATTCTCAACCTCAAACAAATTGAAAGTGTAGCACATGATGCTGTTGTCTATGGAAGTAAAAATCTCTAACAAAGTAGTTTTTTTTGCATTAGAATAAGTTTTCTTCTCATGAACTAAGGAAAGTATAATCAGTCGCAGTTCACATTTGTTTTCATAGGGCTCTAAGCTGTTCAAATAAACTTTCTTAATGGAGAATATATAGTACGGATTAGCAGACGTTGGATACTTCAATTCTCTCTCATTTGTTCAGTATAGTTGCCTTCTGTTTTAAGAAAATCATCTGCATAAGTCAGAATATGGTGAAATTGATTGTGGCATTTTTTACTATGCGCCCGGTGAAGTAAGTCGAACTCTAATTTATTTACATCTTGCATGCTAAAACTGATTCGATAGTTTGAACCACGTTGAGTAGACAAATAAATGTTGGTTAAGCTCTTCTTTTCATCTACAATATAACATTATATATTGTTGATATCAACCTGAGATTCGACGTGTGACTAAAATACTTATTCTATTGAACCGAATAAATGTGGTACGCTTAATCATTAAGGAATACAACCAAACATTTAATATCGTCGAGTAGTGATGAAAGTGACTCATAATTAAAGGTTTCTTTTAAACAATTAACTGATTGATCAACACGATTTTTTTTCTCATAAAAAAATCAATGCGCTCGTTGCTTAGCTATTGGTGTGAACGATTGAGAATTCAACAAGATAGAGTTTATTTTATTTTTATTTTCTTAATCATTCAGTTCTGATCAATATCATTGTTTCTTTGGAAACCAAGACTGATGACCATATTTCCGTAACCATTTGAGTTCTTCTCGAACTTTAATTTTCCCATGCCACGGGTTGTTGCTTAAATCATGACCTTCTTTTGGAAATAGTAAGAGTTTTACTGGTATTCCCAAAGTATGCAGGGCACGTTCCAAAATATAGCTCTGATCGGCATCAACTCGTACATCACCTTCGCCCGTGATGATATGTGTAGGTGTACGAACATGATCTAACTGATAAATAGCCGACTGATTTTGGTACAAGTGTGGCACAACCCATGGGAATCCACCGAATAAATGAGTGAATATCAATGGTAGATCCATTGTACCCCACGCAGAAACATGTTCAAGAGATCCAGCACCAGAGAGAGCAGCATTAAAACGTGTGGTCTGTGCAATTAGCCAGTTGGTCATGAAGCCACCATAACTGTAACCTCCAACAGCCAATCTGTTGGGATCAACTATCCCATCCATAACTAGACGATCGACTGCAGCAAGAATATCTCTACCGGGCCGAGATAAAGGTTGCCGACGAATTTGATCAACAAATTGATCGCCATATCCTGTTGATCCACAATAGTTCGGCTCTAAAACTAGCCAATCATTTGATGCTGCTAACGGAGCCCAATTGTACCAGTTTGCTTCGAATGCATTGAGACTTGCATCGTATGGACCCCCATGAATGAGAATGAGTAGAGGTAAGTTTTTCGCTTCAAATTTATGTGGTGGATAATGTAAGATTCCTTCGATTATAGCATTGTCTTCATCATTTTTCCAGTTATACACTTTTGCTCGTGGCATTTCTCGATCACTAAACAATTGATTTTCATTAGTGATTGGGTATGCTGATTGAAGTTCATTAATATCATTTGTTAAGTAAACTTCTTTTGGTCGTTCAAATGATGAATAAACAAATGCCACGGAACGAGTTGTTTTGGAAGATAATTTTATTTGTTCGTATGTTCCAGTCCACCCAGTGATGTAGTTTGATTGCTCCGTGGGCGATTGTTGTCTATAAATTTGTACTTCCGTTCCTACTTGACCACGAATAAGTAGGCTACCATCAAAATCTATTGCATGTCCTACTATGTTACCAATAAAATCTTTAGCTAAATGTTCAATGGATCCATTTACTAGATCGAATGAAAACAGACGACGTTGTGTATCATTGAATCCTGTATCAATTGGTGTACGAGTATACTGTTGGTATAGTACATGTTTTCCATCATTTGATAATTGTAAACGTTGTTCAAAGGCTTGATTATTTGTCAATCTTGACAATTTGAATGGTTCTTCTAGATCAATAGAATAAATCTCAAAATCAGCAAGATCTTCAACAAGTGGTGAATTAGACGTTAATATAAGTTTGCGTTCCGATGAAGTAAACAATAATTCTCCAATCAGAAAATCAACATTCTTAATAGTATTTATTTTTGTCGACAATCTTGGATCATTGTCATCGATATCAAGCCGAAGAATCGTACTAGTCAAACTCTTTACCCGTTGGCGATACTCAATGACATCATTCCATTCGTGTTCATGCTCAGGCTTTTCTTTTTCTTCATCCATCAATGGTGGTTTAGTTATGACGAAGTAAAGTGATGAATCATTTTCTGACCAAGTTACAAATGAAGCAGTTTCTGTTCCAATTGCAATAGGAACTAACTCATCAGATAGAACAGAATAGAAATAGATGTATTGTTGTGATTTCTGATCGCTTGCAGTTGATCGTCGATAATCATGAGCACCAAGATTGATATGTGTTGCTAAATTTTCAGTTTTTGTTAATGCAATCCAGTTCCCACTAGGCGACCATTTTGGATTTAAAAATCCACCAAGATTTTTCGTGATCACTGTTTTCTTTTGTGTTTGAATATCATATAACCATAACTTACTTTCATAAGAATTTGAATCCCATGCTGCACGATACGTTTCAAATAGTAAATATTGACCATTTGGCGAAAAACTTATTGTTGGAAACTCGGTGTAATCGAAAAATTCGTCAAATGTTAGATTGGATCTAGTTTCTATCGCTCCACAAAATAGCAGGATCATAATAAAGGTCAAGTATTTTCCCAATTGTATCATTCTTTATAATCCGAAATTGAAAGCTCGATAGAATTACTTCACTTTAAATAAAACAGAGACTTACATTAAAATATTGATTACTGCCAGTACTCTCGCAGTATTTCGACTTACTTGGTTTGAAGTGAATATAATTTTATGAAAGTGTTTATTTTCATAGATATCTTATTAAATGATGTAAAACCATTTGTTGAACTTTAAAATGGCTCAAAGGAATAAAAGGACATACCATCACTGTCATATTTATTTATGCTGTAGGTAAATAATTCTCCATAATCCGCAAGCAAGACCAGTTATATCGTTTTCTATGATCTAAATGTAAATATTCGAAAGCTTTTTTAGTAAAAGATTATGTTGTTATTTTTAAATCCAATATGTGTTATCATGACTAGAAAAATCTCATTTTTATGTTATGTACATACTGATTATCTACACCTGTCATCGGCAGATAGATACTTTCCTTCTTTGTATGCCATCTACTGGCATTCGCATCTTTACTCTAAGGTTACTTTGCTTGAAACAAATACTTTACGAAAATGATGAAACTAAAAATGCCTCTCTAACTTTTGTTAGATGAAAAGAAATACGTGATGTGCAAACTAGTCCATCTTCTTTGATACTCGTTATTGAAATTACAATAAAATTACAATTAATCAATTATTTTATTTTCATTGCAAGACAACAAACATCAGACAATAGCGCGCACACACAAGATTAAGAATGATAGATGGCTTTAATTTTCGAAAAAATTTAGACAGAAAATGAAGATACAACAATAAGAAAAAAGATTTTGGATGACACCAATAGTGGCTGCTCTTTGTCTGTAATCATTGAGGAAAACAAAATCACGAAAAAAAAAAGAAAAGCAGGATATTCAACTTTGATGGAAAGATGTTGATGCTTCCGAAATTGATACGCCAGTAGGAGAATTGAATTGCAGCCATCGTGTCTTTTGATCATTAAAGCCAAGCCCCAATGAATAATTTCCTTTCATAGTAAATAATTGGAGAAAATGAGGTTTACAATAAATCTGTCCATCGTTTGCTGTATAATTACCAAGTCTAGAAGAAAAAAATCACGAATTAAAAAATGATATTCATGTAAACAAATGTTTTTCGCATTCAAAAAATTCCCAACAACATGCGCTTCAGTCACACAGCAACAGGGGCAAAGAGAAGTTAAAAGCCTACGATTAATGATTGATCAATTGAACTTTTTTATTTTTTCTAAAATAATATTAAAAATGTAGTTTATTCTATTGAATTACTTACTTTAGTATAGATTTACAATGCATACATTTAAAGCATGATTTGTGATACACTTTTTTATCAGCTTCAATCTATCAATAATTATTTATTGTTTAGAAAAGTGAAATCAAAAGCAAATGTTAATGTTACTTTTTCCATAGCATAAACTGTTTTATTACATCCAAAACATTTTGTCGGATCAACATTTGAGTCGCCGTTAAACTGTTTAGGTGCAGGTGTACTCTGAAAGAAATGCAAAATAAAAATAAAAATCTAGGTTTTATCCCACAGGCTAGTTCTTAGTTCTGTTCTTTAAGCAGAGCTGGGCGAAATACTCGTACTCGTACTCGAAGTCCTATACCAACATTAATTATATCAAAATGATGCTTGATAAAATCATAATGTAGATTTTTTCAAGAAAGAACAGTTGATTTCTTTCTTTCCTTTTATATTTATATATATATACGCATTCTGAATGAATCATTCAGATAAATATTAATCCTTCTTTATATGAACTGGGTCTGAAATACTTATCAGTGTCGGCTACATCAGCACCTATTGAAAGAATATTTTCTCAAAGTGGATTTGTAATGCGCCCACATTGCGCATCGTTAACTTCAAAAAATGTATGTTTGATTACATTTCTCAAATGTAATCAAGTTTTGTTGTAGTTTGATTTTTTTGAAACTTGATAATAAACGTAATTTAAAAATATTGATTCATGACTAAAACTATTTCTTGATCTCACAATTGATACGTAATCTCTAACACTGCCAATTAAATTTTCTCTATCAAGTTCGCGACAAACACATTCTCATATCATGTACTCGTACTCGAAGGGTTGGTACTCGTACTAGTACTAGTACTCAAGAAAGTCCGTATTTGTCCAGCTGTCTCTAAGTGACATCAACAGGAAGGATGTAACATTTACGAAATAACAAGATTTACGCAGTCCTGGACAAAACAGCTGTCGCACGTGAATTGCTATCAGTATGACATATAAAAATGAATATATGCGTACGATCGTAAGCCTTGATCGCAAGCATCAACACGTTCTTCATGGATTGATTCACTCTATTAGTATAAATGCTGTCATCCATCTTCTCGTTTTGGTTCCTAGTAAAATAGAATGTTTCCATGATTACTTCGGTTGTGAGATGAAAAATATTTGCTATTCAATTTCAGAAATCGAACAAAAGTTAGTCTTACATCTACCATTTTAACAACGAAACTGTTCACCGAGTGTAATCAGCTTTGATAATAGACAAAAAGAAAAAAGATGCTAATTATTTTTCGACTGGCAGAAATATATTTCAAGTATATTTTCTATGAATACATATATGCCATAAGAGAGACATATCACAGGTCCTGATAAACCAATAAATGATGAGCTGATTGTTCATGATCATATTTATTGTCGTCAGCATTTACCCTTAAGCTCAATTCAATATCATAGAAAATCGTAGCACATCACGTAGAATTCGATTCACAATAGTATACACACGTACATGATAAGTTCAATCGATTATTCAACTAAACAAAGTACTTTCAACAAATCTATTTTACTTATCCATAGTTTGAGTTTCACATAGAATAAACTTTACTGATGATAATATATCAAAGATTCAATACTAACAAGATCAACAAAAGATAAATAAATACTTACCACAAAACGTTTTGGTACATATTTTATTTTTGACGAAGCTGTTTCAACTTTAAGTGCATCTTGTTCCAATGCAATAAAACGATTTTTTAATGATTTCGCTTGTCCTTTAATTGATACAACTTCTTCATTAGTTGAATATTGTTCGTTTAGACTGATGCCATCATGTGGAGGAGTTATTGATTTTCTGAAATTTGATTTATATGTTTTCATTTAATGAAAATAAATAAACATTTTAGATTTCTAATTAAATTTACCGCCGAGTACCATCCGATGATTCGGGTGGTGGTGTAAATTGTTTAAGAGCTTTTCGTTTTTGTATTGTATTATTTTGCTCAGCATTTTGTAAGAATCTAGCAAAATTCAATAGATTATTTGCTTTTTTTTAATATGAAATATTAGAAAAGAAACAAGTAGAAAATTCTCTACACTAACACGCTAGATTACTATCTTGAAATCAAATATACCTTTCGCGAACAGCTTTTGCATAACCTGATTCAATATTTGTTTTATCATCTGCATAGTTTGAATTTTGAGAATTAATTTCATTCTGAAAATAAGTCAAGAAATCAATCTTGAAATTTTCTTTGTCGAAATTACATCTACTTACATCATCAGAAGGTGGAATACGTCGTTCAGAATCTGGCGGTGGTGGTGTAAAAGGACGTAGTCCACGTCGTTCAGGTGGTGGTGTATTTTCTTTATCAATTGTTTTCCACATTTGAACAAGATTTTTTGCTTTACCTAAGTGTAGAAATATTTTTCAAAAAATTCTTCGATAAAACCTAAGAAATATGTCGTACCTTGCTGAACATTTTCAGTCTCATGTTTACTTTGTGTTTCTGACGTATCTCGGTCAGGTGAACTTTGTTTTGTTTTCCATTGTTCCACTAATTGTCTTGTTTGACCTTTCTCAAAATAAATTTCTTCGCCCTTATCACCTTCACGTACGACGACCCCATTTTCCTATTTATTTAACGAAAAATAAATAAATAATTAGTAAAGAATGTATAAGTAAAAAGCTAATTAATGAAATGTACTACAGTTACGATTAGTTAGATATATTGTAAGGAATCAAGAAGAATTAACGGGAAACAATAATATTACATTTATTTTTCTCGACAAATAAACGCAGTTGACTACTTACAATTTTTGTGTATGACATGTACGAACTTCTTCTACTTTTTTTTCTTTCAATTCGTGTATGAATGCAGCTCGCTTGTATATCTCGCTCGTCGATTGTGTCACTTTTCTCTATTTCGAAAATGATAGAGAACGGATAATAAATATCGTTGCACTGTCTCTCATTTTTAAGCTAAGTGGAAAGAGAAAAGAATACATGAATGAACTTTTGCATGCACTCAACCGATGATGATTGAAGGTCACTTCTTTTTAGTTCTTTCTTTTACGTAACTATCATTCTTTTTTTCTATCCAGCTACTAGATCACTAATCGAATAGAATATATAAAATGCACATCGATTACTCGGCTACTAGGATAGTTAACTTCATCAATCAAGAAATCTGTCTAATATATATGCATATGTATGTAAGTCATATAGGCTCTTACACGACATAGATAATTATCTTTTCAATCGTATATCTTCTGTTCCATTGCTTCTCTGCTTCTTTTTTTCGCGTAAATGTAGAGAAAAAACATTAAAAAGTACCTATTATTCACGTCAATGAGCACAAAGTAAAATCTCGCTAAAAATTATTTAAGAACAAAAGTAAAAGAAAACATTTTACAATAGCTATTCATGCTGTTTTAATTGCTATTTAGAGAATAGCAATTTTCTAGATTTCTATCTGTGCTATCGAAAAGATCCGCAATGCGATGTGCTAGGTCAAAATATATCAGTGTGCGATAAAGCAATGAATTTCAGTTTATCCAAGATCAATAGTTATGACATTGCAGCAGTGCATTGTAAGGGAGATATGGCAAAAGAATACAGGCGTTTTTTGTACTAATAGAAAATCAAGTAACGAAGAAAAACAAAATAAGCATAATGTATGTTGAGCAATATATCAGACACATACTCATATCAGATGCATACAACATAGTGAAGGTATCTGCATACATTGACGGGATGGAAATGTATTCAAAAAGTACCTCGTCGTCAGTGGCTACAACAATGGTTTGATCCGTACCCGTCGATTTTATCTTCAATCTCACACTCATAGTAATAAGCGTGTCAGAAAATTCGACACGCTAAAATAAAATAAGAAAGGAAATTATTGATGTGTACAACTGAATTTTAAATAAAATCAGTTAAGTTAGTATTTTAAATTAGTAGATCAGAAGAAGAAGACAAACCATTCCACTAGAGAAAATTTTCTAAAGAAAACCTACGATCAATGGATGTTTTCTTCTCAATGTTGAACCATTTAATGGCTGACACGTACTAACGTGCCATCGAAAACCCTGTGGATACGTATAATGATATATATGTTTTTTCATAGAAATAATTATAATCAAAACTATAAAGAATTCCACAAGAAACAAACAAATAAAATCCCAACTTACATCAACACGTAATTTCACATCACCAGCAGTACTTCCTCTTGCTGCTGATGATGCACCGTTTTCCAAATTTTTAAACATGGCTGCACGTTCTTTTGCCACGCCACGTTCAAGAAGTTCAGTTCCAAAATCTACTGTTCGTTTAACCTTGAATATCGAAATAAAATTATGTTTACAATGAATTAAATTTAATTCACAGCTTACTGTAGTTTCATCTTGTTTTTGAAATACTATGGCTCGATTTTTTGCTAAACCACTTTCAATATCATCAGTTAGCATTGCTGATGCTGATTTTGTGGTTGTCGGTTTACTAGCATCAGCTATGTACTGTTCTTTAATGATGCTTGCCAATCCAGCTGTTACATCAATATTTTTTTCTGCTGATTTAAATTCACTATTCATTAGCAATGCAAATTGTTGACACCGAGCTATTGCTAAACCTTGTTCAGTATCCATATCAATTTGTCGACCCGGTGAACGTTGATTTTGCTGTTCGGAATCAACTTTCGATAAAAATTCCGAAAGTTTAGCTTGTGCAAAGCCGGTTCCAGTAATATTGGCTATTTCATCTGAATATTTTAATGATTTTGGACTATCAGATATTTGACCATTTTCAAATTTTGCTTTTGTTTCTGTTGCGACACCATTTAATGCATCGCGTTCAATAATAATCGTTTTATTTAGATTTGTTTCATTATTAATCTGTTGTTGTTGTTGCTGCTCGAACACTTGTTTTGTCAATGATGTTACACCAGCAATAATATCTGTTTCTATGGGTATTTTAATTTTATTTGATTCAGTTTCTTGTTCGAATTCGCCCTGTTCGAAAGCTTGTTTTTTGGATGATGTTAAACCACTTTGTACACGAATATCTAAACGTTTTTCGACACGTGGTTTATTGGCATCAACTAAGCCTTTTTCAAATTTATCTTTGACTTCAGCCATTTCATGATAAGGTATCTAAAAAACAATAGGAAAATAAATAATCTATTTTGTTTTCTTTTTTTTTTAAATCTACATGTTCTTTTGGTGTTGTTCTTTTTCTTGGCGATCGAATAATACCATTCGACGGTTGACTTTCATCTTCATTATCTTCTTTATCTTCTTCTTCAACTTGACCATTGGCTAATCCTATTTCTTCAAATCTATTTTACGAAAGAAACGATATAAAATTTCCTTATTAAAAGTAATACTTACTTTTGAAATGTATTTTTTAATTTTTGACTTGGTGCAAACTTTTCTACTTTGTGTAATTGTTGATTTTCATCTTCTCCGTTAGCTTTTCCACTAAATAATTTTGTTATATTTCGTAATCTTTCTAACGTATCATCAGATGCATTCGTGTCATCGATTGCTATTAATAGACAAAGAAAGAGAAAAACGTTATTTATACTATTATCAATTGAATAAAGAAGAAGAAAAAAATTATAGAAAAATAAAATATCTTTACATACATGAACCTTCGTTTGAATCTGACATTATCTATTCACACTATTCTTTTCTGTTAACAATAATATGTGTTTCCTTCTTCTTCTACTGATGAATAACAACAGTGAGAATTTTACGTGTGCACGTATTATAGATATTTGTGAGATATGTACTGCATCGTCGCTCTTTTCTTTTCTGTACTCCGGTCTATATAGAACGTATAGATAAATAGAAGAAAAAAAATGTGCCCTATGCGCTGCATGCACATATAAACAAAGAGTACCATCAGTAATCATTGGATATAAACTAAAGAATTGAAGGAAGAAACATAATCTATCATAGTAAATACTCATTCGTTCTTCTTCCCTATCAGAGAACTAGATAGAAAGAAGAAAAAGAGGTCAATATCTCTAACATACATGTTAAGTAGAGAAGTTGTTTTTGTCTAGGCATGTAACTCTTGGAACGTGTGGACTTTTAGAACAGTTTGAATATGCATTTTAAATCAAAAGTTTTATATTGAATAAATTTATCTTATTAAACTTTTGTTAATAATAATCGAAGTTAATTACGTCATCATTAAACTAAATATTGGTAAGATGTCGTCTTACAACAATTAGACTAAGGTTATTGTAGCCCACTTAATCTAGCTTATCGGCAATTGGTAGACAATCAATTATGATAGAAAATTTTCATATGACAAAAACAATGTTGCTTTTGAGTATATCTGTAAATATCGATCTAGATTTATCAATATATGATTATTATTATTATCAAAATAGTAGTTTGATATTTTTATTTACTTAGAATCATAGAGATCGTAACTTGTAAATGTCAAAAGGAGCCACCTAGTCGATCATCATTTCAATATGTGAAAAATGTCTTTTGATCACTCCAAACAAAGAAAATAAACAATTGATTATCATATTTCTTATTGTGACATAGGGTTAGTAATGATGACGTTGTTTTCGTATCCGAGAAAAAAAATGTTGATCTCAATAACAAAATCTATTATGAACAGAAAAAACCTTACGACCAATCAATAGATTTGTGAATAACATAGTTTGATGTTTGTACGTATCGACAATCAAGATAAATTCAAAGAAAATGAAGTCTAATCTTCGTCTAAACGCAGGAAACAGATGAATACCTGTTAAGCTCCTTGTACACTCGGTTATGAAAACAAAACAAAAAAGAATTCGAACAACATTGGGAGGCATAATTTTGACTTAATCGTATGTTTCTCGTACTCTTTATTCCTTTGTTATTTCATGTAGCTAGCATCTTGTTACATTCGATTTATAATAAAATTATTGATCAGTATGTGTCTTCTTTTTTTTGGATGATCGGAAATGTTGATACACATGGAGTATTATTGCGTAATATGAGCAACTATGATAATGATTTCTTGCCATATGTTATTCATAGAATGCGCTAATTTATATTATTCATCAATTTCCGATATCCGTATAAAATATTTTTCGAATTTTTCTAAAATAATTTTTTTAATTATATTAAATCGATTTACCTCGTTCATTATTTGTCTGATCATCACTACGAAAAGCTAAAATTGTACGAATAATATAAATATGAATAAATGCAGCACAAAACCATTCATCTATCAAGGTCCAAAATAGACGCCAAACATTGTTCGCATTATTGGTCATTGTAGAGTTAAAATGATAGACAGTATGAAAAAGAAGGATTGTTCAATAACGATCTACGTGATTATGTGATCAGTGAACTTCTTTCGCTCGTTAATCTCTTTCTCGGTCGGATCAATAGCGATTGTCTGTTATCATTAAATCATATTACTATTTTTCTTTTATTGAATCAATGCTTTGCCGTTTGAACTCTATATTTAAAGAGCGATTGAAAATTTAAAAGAGAACAAATAATATTCTCTAGTCGAGAATACCTACATAACAAAACTTTACCTTTGAAAATAAATAACGAGTTAAAAGTTACGTGTAACGCTGTGATTCATAGAGTCAGTTGTTGAACTTCTGTAATCAAAACACACTAGTAAACTTTGCTCTTCTTTAAAATATTTCTTTTATTATTTAATACAGAACATTTCTTCAAATACAAAATCCAGTCAACTCTCATGAGTATTATTTTAAACAGACAAGAAATTCGATTTTAATTGTTATAGAGAATTTTTTTTCGTAGCAAGAGATTCTTGTATGGTCTTTGCATATAATAGTTTTGTTTGTCTTCATTACTGTGATGGGCCTTGAGGTGAAATTAATAGCGACCTTCGCTTGTGTTTAGCAACATTTTTCACCTTGTTTCCTAAGATTAGAAAAAGTAATGAAACAGAAAGTCAACATGAATTTCCATATGTAATGCAAATACGAAAGAATAACAAAATACATAGGCGGACGGTATCAAGTATTGTATTATTTTCCTTGCCTGAAGAAAGTGTGACAAATGTTATGATAAATGTCATACAATAAAAATAAGTGCAATAATAGCAAGAATAATTGACAGTCAATGTGCAAACATTGATTAATAATAGTTGATAGGATATATTTTATAGCTTATTGTGTAGAATCTCACATGATCTACTAGATTCACTTTCAAAATTTATATAATATGTTTGTATTTAAAAAAAAAATACGCGTGTGATTTTTAAAATAAAAATATTTTTTGAACTGCACCAATAATCAGATTGCGAATATCATCAACCGTATTCGTAAGCGATCTTGATATTTTAGCTTTTAAATCATATACAAATCAATATATATAGAACTAGTTAATGTGTTATTTGATTGGCACAATTGAAGAACGAAGAGAAATGGTATGACTTGACCGAAGGAATATATCATAGCTCTGATTAGAACGAATCATAACGATAAACAAACTAACGAAACTATGCATCGACGTGTTGAGAAATTTCAGGAAATTTCAATTCAAATATATTTTTCGGGGTGTTGTCATTATTATATTCATTAAACGTGTGACGAAAGGCCTTCAATAAATAAATAATATATTATAATAGAGACTGATTCGTATCATAATTGCAAATCATGTTCAATGAATTTTATTCTCATGTGTACTAATCGTTTCGGAAATGTTTGTGAATACACAGTTGTCATTGTAACACATAGCTACTTAAGCTTTCAGAATTCATGGCAATAATAAAATGTATGCAATGCGGTTCTGCTTGTTAATATTCTGATACATGTTATCATTCAATTCAACATGAAGATAACGAATTTTAATTTAATCTCTTTCGAGTTCACATTGAAATTTTCAGTTTGGGTATTTCTCAATTTGATTGATCAACTTTAACATCAGCTGAATGCTACAGTTGGATAATCGATGATTACATAAATAGAAAACATGTCAGAGGATGAATCACGAAAGTATGAATCAACTGTGTTTGTCGGTAGTCGAAAGCGTTACTTGGAAGTAAGCCAAAAAAAAAAGGAAAGAACAATCAAGTACATCTCGCTACCCTATTCATTAAGAAAAAATTTAATGATGCACAAATCAACAATAGGACTGATGAAAGTTTGTGCACATTCATGAACAGAAAGAATCAATTCAAAATAAATTCACATGAAAAATGTACAAGATTTTTCTTATCAACATCGACATGGTTGGCGGATATGCATCAAATTTTTACAAACTGTCGTGTTTCTTATATAGGTTTTATTATTTTTTTGATTTAACTAGACTTATAGTCACCGTATATGTTTTAAAAAAAATGACATCGGCAAAAATAAAAAAATAAAGCAATGATTTATTTGTTTTTCTGTTCGTAAATCCATTTTGTATATGGTTCTTCAAATAACAATGCGATTTGATAAACTAGGTAAACTTCTATTGTAAGTAAAATACCAACAGGTGAAGCATAATATAATGCTAAAGCAAAAAAGGATAATGTTGATCCAATATACATTGGATTATTTAATATATTGAATGGAAATGTTGTTACTGGCGCATCCATCAGAATTCCACAATAATCGCCTAAAAATGTTCCAGTAATACCCAATTGATAAAATGATGATAAAACAAATATTTGTCCAACAAGAAATAATAGAACAGAAATATATTCTATAACTTGAGAATAATCATCTATTAATATAAATTTTGGTTGATTTTGTATTGTTTGTCGAATTAGATAATCTCGATAGGATGAAAATGAAAATATCCATATCGTTAATAAATAACATACAATATAACGTTTATATTTCGAAGTATTTTTTGGTATCAATGCATAACATAGACGTGCGAAAATATTCCATACAAGAGGACATAGTATAATAATGAAACATGTATAATGTAAATGCGAATCATTGAAACGAATCATCGTCGTAGGAGATATTTCATTCAAGAATCAAATTTAAGAATCTGAATTCGTTTTTTTGCTTCAGAAGTGAAAGCAAACGTAGGAGTTTTTGTTTTCGTAGTTAAAAGATAAAATTCGTTTAGGTATACTATGGATACGATATGGTAATTTATGGGCTACTAGTAAATTTTCAAGATTGAACCGATGATTGTTTTTGAATGTTTCATTTTTTGAAGTTGAAAGATCTAGCTTATGTGTTAGATAGTGTATAAATTTCAAAAAAGAATTCCAATACCAATTCAGTACTTAGCTTTCAAATATTAAATAGATGACCATCGTAATCACTGTATAATCAAAATTAAAGTAACAATACAATTAATTCATATGTCTAATTGAAAATGGAGAGCTCTATAGAATGAAGATAACGTCGTCAATGATGTTTTCTTTAGTTTTAAATAGTATTAATAAGTTAATGTGCATGTTTTTAAATTTTCATCAATAAAAATCTTCAATATTCTATTTCGTATCGACTGGCTGCATATTTACAATGAATAGATTGAAATCATTCAATAATCTTGATATTTCTGTCATAGACGTCTGCCATCGTACACTGCTAGCAGATTACTTTTGCTTTTTCTTGCTAACCGATTATTGATGATATATTTCACTGCGGCTTTTTTTATTTGTTTTTTGCCCTTGACTTTTTGCTCCTGTATTTAACGACTCGTCTCTGTAAAATTGTCGGGATACATTATCAACACATCAATATTTATGAAGAGGATAGGTCAAAGGTGAAAATCTGCAATCGAACAAATTTTGTTGTCGTTTGGTCGCAACAAAATTCTCTTGTTGAAATATTCAATGAAAATAGCAACTGAAAGTAGACAGTTGCTTTCGATATGAATTTTGATAACCTCCAAAGTACCTGAAAAATCAGATAGACGTTTTTTTTCTCATTTTTTTTCATCAATATTCATTGAATGATTGCCTTCTAATTAACATGTATGTTGCTTTTATGTACATACAAAAAAGGTGTTTAATAAAGCATAGCGTGGGTATATTTTTCTACTTCTATTTCACCGGTACAAATAGATGCTAATATAAATTAACGAAACAATTTTTGACTGAATATTCATTTAGTTGAAATCGTTAAATATCGAACTAATTAGATATTTATTAGATATAAATTCATCCAGAATTAATAGGTCAAAGAGACTTGAACAAAAACACTCGATCTTACTAATATGTTTTTGTTCCGACTCATTTTTTCCCTATAGATATTATTACGTTGTTGTACGCCGTCGTTTAATTTTTTTTCAAACAGCATCGAATAATTTTTCTCAGTAGTCCTAGAAGAAAACGCCTTATATATATATATATATATATATGCAATTTACGTTGCATATCATGCATAGATGTAACAGCGCATCAATAATAGCTATTTGCTGATCAAAAACAAAACAAAACAAAACAAAACATTCATCATTTAACAAACTGTCTTTCTTTTTGTTTTTTGATATATATACATCGAATGTTAAATGTTCGTGGTTGACTTGTAAATTGCAATTTTACATCCATCGATAACTCATTTTTCTTGTTCTTGTTTTAAGCTTATTTTTTCCCTTTTATGCTGTCACTTCTTTTTTTTCTCTCTCTCTAATCATTTTTGTTCTCATACGTTCCAGCTGACAAGGCAGGCTATATAACTCACCGCAAACCTCAGTTGACAGTATCTCGTCTCATCATTTTTTTTCTTCCTTATTTTCATACACAGGTAACTTCCAATGGCAACTGTAATCAGCTCTTACACACCTTATATGTATCATCAACAACCATATTATTATCCAACATTACCATCAGTTTATCCTACACAAACTGGTGGCAATAATCATTATTATCCAATGCAAACTGGTCCCAATAATCTTTATTATCCAATGCAACAACAACAACAACCTCAACAGCAACAACAACGACAGCCAACAAAAGTTGAATATGTCGATTCAGAATTACAATCATTACGTCCTCGTCGTCAACCTCGAATTTATCGACAAGTAATTGTATTACCCACACCAGAACCGATCTATCGACAAGTGCGACACCGATTACCAACACCTGAAAGGCAAGTCATTCAACGAACAATCGTTCAAAAAGGCAACGGTGATGTCATTGTTCGAGAACAACGACCAAAACCAAAAGTCAGAAGCCACAGCCGATCAGAACATAACACACAATCGCGATCGTCTCGTTCACGACAAGTACATACTGACTAAAAACACATTTTTCTAGTTTAATGATTGATGGCTTTGCGTTACGCTACGTTCTTTGTTTGTTTTTGATTTTCAAACTTTTGTTATAAGCATTCGATTCATTATACTTTTTCTTACGCGATGTAACTTTAAACTAAACACAAATCCCAATTAGAAAATAAAAATTTTCACTACTTGCAGAAAAAGTTTTCTTTTGCAATTAAATTACTTCGAAAACACTTTGACTATTACAACTATCATGAACAAATTTTAGCCGTTTCACTGAATGATTTAAAAAAATACGAAGAAATTTCAAACGCACTGATGTAGAAATCGTGATTGATCTAATCATGAGTCACTGTGCTCAATGATTGCGAAATAATTGTATGTAAAGTTATATCGATGAGCAACGCTTACAGCTATTTGCAAGTCATTGTAATACCGTCGATTTTGGTGATAAAAATATATTCATGCTATAATACTTTCATATAGCTACAACGCTGCTTTTATGAATAGATAGTAACAGTTTAATATTCTTTTAATCATGTACTCTCGAATACTTTCTAATTATCCAGATGGATCTATAGAAAAATAGGGCTTCTTCGCCCATAGATCACTAGGAAGTTGTTGGTTATGCTTCACATTACTTTTTTTTATATTGACAAATATTTTTTTTTAATGCATCAAGATATTCTATTTTCGGATACATATATGTCAGAGTTGACTTTAAAATTCAGTTGCCTTTAAAAGTCAACTGGTTGAGTTTAAAATATTTTATAGTCAACTAGTTACCTTTTAAAGGCAACTGAATTTTAAAGTCAACTCCGACACATATATATATATATATCGTCTACAGTCGAAACAATTGAGAATATTTAATTATGTTGTGAAGAAATATCAAGAATGTGAATTACATTATAGAAACTAATTAGACTCATTATATGCCATGGCTGAAATATGAATGACATGCTTATAATACGGTAATCGATCCGAAACGTTTTTACACGATATTAATTGAAAATAAATTTTGACTCATCAAATGTGAACTGAATTTTCAGTAATTGCTTGACATCTAAATCATGATTGAAGAGCCCTTTTAGTTCGTATTAAAGTTGACGATAATTAGAATAATGCATGAAATTTATTTAAATAAAATATTCAAATTCGCATGAAATTTTTTCTCGTTTTTTAGTAGGTACTTGTTTTCTATTGCTTTCAATTGATTCTGAGTTTGATTATATGAGATGGCGGACTTGGTTTAAAATATTTATGCTTACATAATAATATTTATGATTGACTTTCTTTTAGGTTGGATTTTTACAAGAAACCTATTGGCTGTAATCGAAGTACATGCTTACTAAAAGATTTTCAGTTAAATCGTTGTTTCTGTGTTGCGAACCGTGAATATGAAAAAATTGATCGAATAATATATTAAAGAAATCCTTTTCAATTACACTAGACTAATCGCTCTTGTGTTGAGTTTACTCATTCAGACAAAGACTCATCGATTCATCACGTTCATCTTTTGAAATAAAATAAAAAAACAAGGAAATTCTGATCGATTATATGCTTTCAAGTGTTTTTATCAGAGAAAATAGTTTCGATATCACAGTTCGTAAACAAAAAACGTTAGCTATCTATTTACGAATTTCAGTAAGTTTAGAAGTTTTATAAGTCACTCATGTCGAGATTGAGAATAAAATACCGCTTTTACAGCATTTTTAATGTATCTACATTGATGTTTTAGTCTTATAACTGTGCAGTATATTTTTAAGATTCCGAAATGTAAACAGCAATGGCGGGTATTTAAGACTCACGTCAGAAAAACTATATTCTAATTTTGTTTTTGATTTAGAAGTAGTACGGTCGATTTATCCTGGACTATGCACACACACATTAACACTGTGGGCTTCTTTCTCTTGTTATTTTAAAGAAATATAGATTTTTACTAGTTCCCAAGGTGTATTTAGTTAAAATATAAATATATTTTACTCCCACTAGAGTATGATATTCAATTTTGCGTTATTATTACGTAGTGGCACAAAAGAAATTTCAAGTAATATAGATGAATATTTATCTCCGAAAAAATAATATATAAAATGTACTAAAAATAAAATAAGCTTATATTGGCTTATTTACTTCCGATCTCTATGTAGAATCTATAACTTATTGCTAATTTTTGTTTTACAAAGTAGTCTAGTAAAGAAATATTTAAATAATTCATCGTAAGTTAAAGTTAATGGATATCATTTCTTTTGCTTGAATGTTTTAATGTCTGACAGCATCATTGTATCATTAATATTTTTAATCATTGCATTATATTCGTTTTTCAAAATCAATCTATAGCATCGAAGTTTTTAAATCTTCTGAAATCAAAACTCCTTCAGATGTTCGCTTCCTTCATCACATGAACTATGCTTATAATCCACCACTGTAGTAGTTCAATTCCTGCCGATAGAACTTTAACAGGATTTACATATCCATTGTATTTGGAATTGACACACATGGTTGATGTATAAATTTCTCTCGACAGTTGAGTTAGCGCTAAATCTATATAGTAATTATTCTTGCCAACAATGCGTAGTTTTTGTGTACTCAAAAAGGGAGTACACTCTAGAATCGGTCAGTGTGTCCGGCCGGCCGGCCGTAGGCACGATAACTTTCGAAAGGAGAGTCAGACCGTGATGAAATTTTCCACACAGTTCAATCTCATGAATATCTCGGTCAAGTTCCAAGATGAGAAGAATCCCTCAATAAATGGTTGAGTTATCGAAAAAATTGTCATTTTTGACCAGGCCATCCCTGAGGGGGAGTACAGGGAATTTTTTTCAAAAAATAAATCTTTCTCAGAATTATTCACAACATATATAAATCGACTCAATTTTTAGCGCTGATTCCGAATCTGATATTAGTTTTGAACTAAACCGTAGCTTTCTGATGAAACATCGCCTGAAAAACGTCTCAAAATGCACAAAAGCTGCATCCAGAAATCAAATTGCCTAGTTTCTCATGATAATTTTGGTGTTCAGACATTCTAGAATGACTCGTATATCCCATGCACTTTTTGCAGTACACATAACTTTCAGATGAAATCCGAAGTTTCCACATTTTTTTTATGAAAAATCTGCTCATCAGCATTAAACTCGAATCAATATTATGCTTTTTTTCTCAGAATTTCTTAACCTACATGATATAGTATGTTAGTTTTTCTATTTAGTATGAGACAAATTCCATTCACCCAAAAATTTCAACACTAAATCTCTTGCATCGCTTCGGATTCGCTAGACAATATTTGTATGCAACTGTGTTACTTTTACGTAGCATACCTTTGTTAATTGCATAAAAATCAAGAACAAGACCATAAATTAGACATCTCCTACCATCGTACCTTGATCATATCAATCATCTTGTGGCACGATGTTTTCCCTCCATCTCAAAGTAAAATCGAGCACTGGTGTATATAAATGTCTATAAAAAGAAGAAATTCCTGGCCTCAGATTGCAAGTTTTTGAAAATGTAGGAATTAGCACAGGATGAAACTTTTTAAAAATACAGGAAAAGGTGTAAAAAATCAGAAAAAATAGGATATTGAAAATTCGTTGTTTAGATTCGAATTAAACGTTCTTTTAAACTTTTCCTGCATCAACTTCACATATGCACGAAATTTTTGTCAAAACAAGAGCGTTTTTAGCAATTTTCTACTATTTTTCATTTTTATAGGAAATACAGGAAAATTCATCGAAATATAGGAGAAAAAATAGGAATTTTTTTAAATATAGGAAATATAGGACGAATCCGAGGCCAGGTAAGCAATGTACTTATCATAGTAAAGAAGTACTTTGTTTTGTACTTCGAAAAAATCGAAAAACATCAAGTAAAATAAAAGTAAATTGTGGATTAGTAATTTACTTTAAATTTTGATTAATTATGATGATATTTGTTTTCATTTTTTTTATCATTCGTTGGTTTCTCATCGCCTTTCAAATTGTTTATCGAGTCTTGTTTGAACATTGCTCGTAGTTCCAGTCTGAACGATTGTCGCAATTCACTTCATCATTTTATTGAAAATTTTCGTCTAGTTTATATCCAGCTGAAAATATCGATTACAACAATATCGAGTATTCAATTGTAAGTTCAATATTGAGTAAAACATCTCTTGCACATTTGATGTATCCTTCTTTATTTTTTCCCTTGTTTTCAGCAAAATAGAGTATAGCCAGGTCGAACAGTACGGCCCATATACGGTCGTTGACGGTTACTTTACGACTATTTTACAGGCGAAAGTTTGCCGTAATATCTGGCGCAGTAATACGGACCGTATTATCATGAGAGTACGGAGCACAAACTGCCGTAAACCATGAAAATTCGGTCCCGTTTACGGTGCCGTATTACTGCGCCAGGTATTACGAGCAAATACGGCCTATTTACTGCCGTAAATATACCGTTTTGACATCGTTTACCGTCGATAAACAGACCGTAAACGAGTCCGTTTTAATCAACCTGGGTATATTTGTTTTTTTCTCTTCGTTCCGCTCATGTTCACTAACCTAAAAACTCACTCTGTTTAAAAAAATCTGCATATACTTTTGAACTTTTTCTGTCATGATCATCGAGCGTATTCAACAAATGTTTTGTCTGTTGTCTCTATGAATGAAGTGCCATCTGAACAATGTTCGTCCGCCGACGTCTTTTTCTTTTTCTTTCACCTATTTCACTGAACATAGACACAAATTGATTCGCTCATGACGAATAGTGAACATATATAAAAGGCAGACAATCTTTAGTTAATTCAACATCCATTTCATTGTTTTTCTCAGAGAAAATGGCTATTGATATGGTAAGCGTTATGCTCATTTTTTGACTTCATTGTGAACATTCTTCACTCTAGATTTCCATTTCGATCAGAGAAAATTGTTGATTCTATTTCGATTTCTATAGTTTTAAACCGTATCAACCAGTCGAATAACTGCTCTTGTTTCTCTTGAATAAAGCTGAACATTTCAGATTCAACTTTAACTAAACATCCTATTTGCTCAAAAGTTTGATTTTTATACGAAGCTCGTTTAAATCAGAATACTTTAATTGATCTTGCTGCATGAGCAATTCGACACCAACTCACGGTTATATTTGCACATTGCATCGACTTTCGTATATTTTTCTTAATAATCATATTCATTAAATATTTAGATTATGGTACATGAAAGCGAAATTAACCGCTTAGATGAATCACCCAGGTCGACTAATCCGACGACGGATTCTATCGGATCCTAAAACATCCTACTAACCGAGGAAATCCAGTTGGATTCTGGGTTTCAGAACTATTGACAGATCCGACGGAAGAATTTTTGAAAAATATCAAAATTCCATTTAGTGCAAAAGAGCTTTTTAGAAGTTGAGTATAGCAGACCTTTTTGGCGCATCGGATCTCAGAGTAGGATACGATCGGATTCCGATCCTACGGATCCGAATCTCGACCCGGAATCCGGCGGAATCTGTTGTTTCTTGTCGGTTTTCATGTAAGATCCGATGCAACCCATTTTCAGATCCGACTGTAGAAATGAACAACCTGGGCAATTCAGAACCTGTAACAACTGTTCGAAAATGATCAGTTGAATGATCAAGAATATGAACAGGTGGTGATTGATGCTGGTCGTCGTTTTATGCTGCAAAGGGAGGTGGAAAAATCAAAGCGTGGTGAGTGGATATAATCGTGTTGCATGATTATCACAGATATTTTTCTTTTTCATATTTAGAACGTGATGGTTGTGCAGCTCAATGAAATATAGTTTGAACATCTTTAGCACCTCATAAACGTCAGTTATATCTTGCTCTAATATGTTTCTCCTTGGCTATTATACGTGATCGCAATTATATTCCTTTTTTCATCTGACTCTTTATTTTATTCTTTGCTCTCCAACTATTTCACTTCTATCATTATTGTTATAGTTCTATGAGGACATCGTTTATATTTTTTGTCATGTTGATTGCTATGAAATAGATTGGTTTTATTTTACTTTGTTGTCATTCATTGGCACTCATCTTCTTTCAGATTGTTTCTTGATTTTCGTTTGAAAATTACGACGTATCCTAGTCTCAATTATTCTCGCAATTTTCGTACACATCGTTGAATAATTTGATGGAATAATGTAATCGTTTTAGTGTTGATGGTCTTAAACATGATATCGTCTTCGATATAAAAGACGAAAAGAAACAATTCTATACGCTTTCTAATAATTCGTGTTGAAATTGATGTGAACTGTGCAAATTAACATGAAATAAATACAAAAAACGATATGTCGGAAGCTTTCGAAAAACAAAATTCAGCATGATGTTTTCCTAGTTTGTTTAGTGTTATTGAAAATACAATTGAAGTTTCTAAAAGAAATACGCAGAAGTTTCAATATTTTACTTCTATAATTTTGAGACCTGCATACAACTGCTAATAGTATCCCATATGGTTTTACATTAGATTGTGGTAAATATAATATACACTATATTAATAAGAAAGTTTTTTTCTCAAACACATCAATTATATCTACAACAGAAATATTAACATCGAATTTCAATCGATCACAAAATAATATTGTTTCATAAGAAAAAATTTCACGCGAATGATTGAGAATGAAAATATTGAAGGATTAATACCCCATGTTGCGAATACCGGATCAATTTTTGCGGTAAACCGCGGTATTTATCCGTTCTGCGGTAATGGGAGCCGGCAACCGGACCGGTAAAACCGCGGTAAACCGGTGGTTTTTTGCGCATGTTTATCACATGTAACAGTAAAAAAAAAGATCTTTAAAATAGTTTAATTGATGATTTGGAAGACNGGGGTTTTTTGCGCATGTTTATCACATGTAACAGTAAAAAAAAGATCTTTAAAATAGTTTAATTGATGATTTGGAAGACTTTTTCTGTCAAAAATTATAGATGAACCGGCTAACCGCTTTTTTTAGCGGTAACCGCGGTAAATGCCAGTTCATTTTTTGTGGTAAACCGCGGTATTTATCCGTTCTGCGGTAATGAGAGCCGGTAACCGGACCGGTAAAACCGCGGTTAACCGCCGATTTTCATGCGGCTTTTATTACATGGGACGTTATTCATTTGAAGCTATTTTATATAAAACTAAACCATAATAAGAATATTGGGTTTCTATTTCTTTTATACAGCTAATTCAATGAACTGCAAGGGATTATCAATATGATGCTGATTATGCTCATGAATGAATGTACTTATAAGATCGGAAAGTACAAGTGTCGAAAAGTTTGACGATGCCAAAGGTAAAATCGCTCGTCGAGGTAAATATCGCAAGCGTAAAATGTGCAATAAAAATGACGAATAGGAAAACTACGGGTGTGGGCATGAAACATGATGCAAGACTTCTTTTTATGGACACTCACACGGAAATATCATCGCTTCAGCATGTTTTTCAAAAATCACAAAGGTTTGTTGATTTATTCGCTTAAAATTTACCTTTTCACTGTTTGTTAGGTTCAAGTAGCAGCATTGAACTTTTTTCTATGTAACAATCAAAATAAAGATAATGAACAAGACTCCGATTCAGATGATGTCAGTAAAAGCGGAAGAAGAATTTCTTAATTGATTCATTGAAAACAAATCATTGGCACTAGGACAGATTGTCGCGAGACAAATCGTTGCTGACAAATCGTTGCGGACAAATCTTTGCGGACAAATCGTAGCAGGACAAATCGCCGTGGACAAAACGTCGCGGGCAAAATGTCGCGGACAAATCGTTGCATGGGCAAATCATTGTAATATATCTATTGATCAAAAATGAAGTGCTACTCAATATGATGTATTCAAAGAATTAGAAAAAATTCCTGGTTAATCTTTGGAAATGCGATTGATGTTTAAATCTCTAGATTGATAGCGATTTTAGTTTTATTTTATAATTCATTTATTATATTATTTTCATTGATTTGCATTACAAAATTTGAATTCATCCTCTGAATAAACATTTGTAACAATATGTAATATTGCAACATTTTATCCGTGCAACGTTTTGTCCATGCAACGATTTGTCCAAGCGACAACTTTTTTGCAACGAATTGTCCGCGACGTTTTGACCGGTCACCAAATCATTTTAGGATGAAAAATTAACAAAAAAAGACATCTTACTTGATCATCGTGTTGGAAAAACAACTTTAAGGGGTGGGTGTGGGTGTCGTTGTAGATAGGCTGTGGTTGACAACTACACCCTCAAGAATTATAATAATTGATGAAAACGTTAATGGTGATGTTCCAGAATGATATTCAGATTGAATTTCTATGAATTATTAATGATTTCGATGGGTGCAACATGATGTCGGGAGCGATGTTTTCAAGAACTGAAATGCAACAAAATGATGCAGTAAACGGGTTTATAATGTGTTTAATGAATACGATGTATAGTAGGTTTGTTCTGGATCATTCTTAGTGTGTGTATTAGTGAGTTAGATGTTGTTGGTTTCGGGTTACAATTTTTTTTAGGGTGATTGCTGTTGGGAGAAATGTTTGTTGTGGACCCGGTTGAGCGGTGAGGGTTTGGATTATGTGTCATTATTCATCAGGCGTAGTCGTTTCGGTTGATGTGCGTGTTTCTAAATAGTACAGCTTATTCATGTTGTGATTAAATAACCCTTGTATGAAAGATTTTTTTATGAGGTCCTTATCATCGGAATCTGATGGAATCCGGTCAAATATGTGCTGAAGCCCTTGTGAACCGGGATCTTCCGGTAGTCCGGGTCGATCGATTGCAACAATGTGCGGTTGTATTATCCGGCAGGAAACGGCCGGACCATTTCTCTTTGAATTCCGGCCTGAATTCCAGGAGCAGAGATTCCGGCGAAATCTCTGTCGGATCCAGGCAGATTTGAGTGGGGAAACATGCCGGCTCCTGAAGTGATCCGTTGCTGGCTCCGATGGGTTCCGGAGGCAGGACCCAGTGTCTTGGGAACCACTTATTGATACCAAATATCATTGCCACACATTATTACCGATTTTCGATGCATTATATAAACAAAACATTGATTTTAGCAGGATTTCTTTGATGCTTTTAGTATTTTCAAGATTTCTCATGATCCGTGCTTGAGGATACACGAAAAATCATATGGAGTCAACTGTAGGTGCTCGCGAGCGTGTTAGGATATAGGGAGTGCTCCAAAAAGATCTGTTGGAAGTGGGATTTGATGATTTTCGGTCTGATCTGGAGGAGGTTTCTAGGCTGGTTGCATTGTTCAATGTGATCCGTATGGAAATGTAGTAGAATTGATGTCTGTAGTGTGCTCACTATCGATCCGAGGGGTTTACGAATGCATTTTTTTGTTCAGCGTTAGGGCCGTAAACGGTCGGTTACGATGTCGTTACGGTCGTATACGCTGCAGTGTTTGGCCGTTTTCTGTTGATGATACGGCCGTATCTAGTCGTCGTAATGCTCGACCTGGGTAACTGGCTCTTTTATTTATTTATTGATTGTTTATGAAACATTGAGTTATTTATCGTGATCAGAATACGAAGGAGCAACCCTATCGAACTCTGTTAGAATATTTTTTGGATAGCTAAGAACAACGAAATCTGTAAACTGCTTTAGATGGCGCTAGCCTACATTTTCATATTCGTAAAGTAAAAAAATTCGTATTGAGTGGCTTCAATTGGTGAAACGTTGGCGTACCCGTTGACTGCAAAAAAAAATGAGTATTGTGTCGCATTTTTCGTTTAACAAAAAATAAGGCCAAAAGTTTTTACCTGCACTTATTTTTTTTTGTATCTATGTGTTTGATATATATCATATTTTTCTATAGGACTGTGTTTTAATGATTACAGTTATTATTTCACAATTCAAGGTCTAGTGAATTTCACTCATTTTTCGAAAATCACTATTCATCATGCTACAAAAAAAGTACGCAATCGGACTTTTAAAGATAAGACTTGTTTATTCATTCTACAAATAAGAATGCTTAATTTTTCAATTTTTATGTGATAGTAATTCTTTTTTTGTGTTATCTAATTTCACAGATGGAATCATCAACAAAAAGCATCGTAGATATAGACTAATCCTATTCAAATGTGTCTATGCAGTTTCTTTAATGAAAAATTCTCATTATAATAGTGTCTGATATATTTTGTTTATATGTCCTCATGTGTCTTCTCACTCAGATACTTTTTGCTTCGATGCATTTAAGAAAATAAAATGAAAATAATTCTTAATTTATCCAACGGTCGAATTAGAAAAACAAAGTTTACTTTTCATTTTCTTATCTTTATCTCACATGATGACGAAGATTTCTTGTTTTCATTTCTTGCTTATATAAAACATGCGTCACGACTTTCTTGTTTAAGTACTTCATTACAATAGGATTTTTTATTTCAGATAATCCATCTATTCGTTCTGTGCAATAATGAAGTGGCCTATTTGTGGACCAAAACTATCCCTCTGTTGTACCATCATATCAATATGGGGTATAATACAATTCTTGTTAATGGGTATATTTTTTATTGTACAAGCAGCACCACTCATAGATGATTTCGATTTCGATGATAAGAATGCAACGGATACAAAAGTATTCGAGGAAGGTCTCAAAGCAGCTTTTCATCAACGTGCTTACAATTGTTGGATTGCAGCTTTTCTTTATGTTGGTTTATTGATATTTACTGCCATACAATTTAGAATTCATTTAAAACAATCATCAATACCTCCTGTTCCTCCAACAATTACATCACCATTTGCCGGTGTTACAACAGAAGGAAATGGTATTAATTCACAACATGGAATACAATTTATTAATGATCATAGTGAAACATAATACTTCAAAAACAAATTATTTTTAACAGTAACATTCCTATAAACTATATTTTATTTATTGATGTCTTGGTGTTGGTAAAGATAAATTTCTTGCATTTGTATAACTTTCGCTATAAAAACAACTATATAAAGCATTTATTGATAGACAAAAAAAAATTATTTTATTATACAGATTCATAAAAGAATCCTAATTAAATATGAAAATATTTGTTACAAGAAACATAATGGTGCTCAATCTTAGTTCATATTTCATCCTTGTGAAAAAACAAATTTAAATGATTTTTTTATAGAAACACGGTAGAATACTTCAACGGTACACTAGTACATTCATTTCCCCAGATATTTAGATGTTCAACAATGGCAGATATCAAGGAATATGTGCGATACTGTCTCAATCATACATTGAAGTTCACTTTGTAAAAACGCAATGATTGTTTCGAGGTTTATAATAGCTTGCTTAATTTCAATAAAGTTTACGTAGTTAAATAAGAGAAGTTATTAACACTTGTCTTTTAATTTACTCTCCAAGTAAATTTTCAAAGAAAAATTTCGAGGTCTAGATTTCATTAATCATCGTCGGGGATTGCATTGCTTTTTACCTTGATACACATTTCTGATATATGATCACAGATCATAAATAAATGATATCTCATTATAATCTATGCAGTAGCTGTTTTCTGTTGTAATTTTAGAGGATTACATAGAATAATGGTTGATGCATGTTCTTCAAAATATATAGAATAAATTAAATTCTTTGTAATTAGTAATAGCATGTTTCGCAAAGTATTCCTTCAGGGATAGTACTGATAGTGTTTCTCCAAAGAATGTGATACATGGTTCGATGGATTTCTATTTACTCTTGAGGGTGCGGGTGTTTGTTTTGTTCAAATCAACGCCGACACACGCATCCACACCCTCAAGATTAGTTAGTTGAAATAATTAAATTTTTTATTCCATGAGATGGAGAATTACTATTCGCCAAAAATTCAAATGAGATAGTGCTAACAAAAAAAAAGCTGAGTAATCTAATATAAGAAGGCATAGAAACGGGAGCACCGGAGATTAATTTTCTAGTGAAAATAAATTTATTGAAAGTACCCCCTACACTGTAAATCTAACCATACATATCATTTTCATATTCTTATCAAAATAATATATCGTGTTCCGAAGAGTCAAACCAGAAAGAGTTTGTATTATTTTCATATTAAAATTAATTTTCTTCACTGGGTCACTATTTTTCCATCATCACTATAATACAATAAAGTTCAACATCCAACCGGTTTTGTCATGTGTAAGAAAAAATTCTTTCACGATTATCTTTAAAAATGAGTTTTAACTGGAATTAAATCTATACAATACGATGGAGATATTTTTTTATGTTCCAAAAAATTAAGATCTATCATGATCGCTGCCATTCTGTAGATGCATTAATAAAAATCTGTTTTTTATGAAAACTTTTATAATAACTTTCATCCATTTGAACAATTGGTTTTGCGTTATCCTCATCATGTATGAATTCAACTAATAGATCTCTATGTGTATTGCATACGTTTCGTTACGTATAGTTTTTACGTGATTTCTTGAGGCTATGAATATCTTATTGTAATAAAATCTGCACATTTTCATAGCAAACTTTTAATATCATCATGTAGATTATTATTAACAAGAATGAACTCGTACTACTAATTTAATTTAGTTTAAAAAATAATATCTTTACAATTTCTTTGAATTTTCTAATAAAAATAAAACAAATAGTGATTTTGGTCCAACTTGTAATTCTTTCATTGTAGAATTATCATCTGCTAGAAGACCATTTACAAAAAAATATTGATTTGATGGAGAATAATGATATAAAAGTTCGAACTAGAAAGAAATTTTTTTATAAAATATACTCATTGTAAAAAATCTTTTTACATACAACTGCACGTAATTCTCGAACTGTAGTCGAGGGAAAAACATTAAGAAAAATAGTTCTGCCATCTTTATCAATATCATATTGATCCCCATCGAGTTGAACGAGAATTCTATTACACAAAGTAGTCAATAAAAAGCAAAACCGAAATTCTATCGTTTTCTTACTGAAATTGGTCTTCATTTTTTAATTGTGTAAATGCTTGTCCTTGAAGTCGAGCACCTTGTGAAGCAAGTTGCATAATGATTCTATTAGCTTCATCAATATTGCCTTGTTGTATAGATTTACTCAAATTATGAATATTAGTTAGGATATCTAAATCAAAAATGTGTATAAAAGCTCTTATCTTCAGTAAGATTAGTGTGACCTAGAGTATTGTAAACTATCGTAGAAAAATGCTAGGAAAATATTATTCTCATTTATACGGAACGTGTATTATCATTAGATTTTCCACGATATTTTTCAAGGATCTTACTCTTTGTATCGAAGTTTCCTGCAACTGGAATTTTTGGTTCAATGGGTTCGTTAAAATTGATATGGATAGAATGATCATCAATAGTTTCTGGAATTGTATTTGTAAATGCGTCAAAATTTAGCATTTCGCATATTGCAGCAAATGTATTATGAAATTCCTCCCGCGATTCATCATTTACCCATAGTTGATAAGTTCCATTTGAATGTTTGATTTCATCCGGTTCATTGTTCGATCTTCCAAAATGATACAGATCATTATTGGTTACAGGAAAATCAAAAATCACCTATAAGGAAGAAAAAACGACATTATCATTAAATAAAAACTGGTAGATTGTTTTTACTTCTTTGTTATTTTCTATATCAATTGCCTTTAGTGAATATTCATTATTATCATCGTCATAAGATAATTGTACCAATGATCGGTCGGAATAGGTACGTTGTGGAACTCGTCTATCATTTGAACTAAATTGAATAGCACCGGTTGTGAATGCTAAAATACTCATTCGATCTGGAATAATAGAAGAAATTAATTTTTTATTATTTAAAAATATAGTTTCTATATCAAAATTGAATTTATTTGTAGTCAACTTTAATAATAATAATAAAACAGCAAAATTTTTATTAGTTGCTTAGGATGTTGTAGTTAAAAACAAAACAAATAATGAACCATCCTGAATTTGTAAGCTATTCATTGTTGATTCTGCATCGGCTAAATGACCATTAACAAAAAAATATTGATGAACTGATGGAAATTTATGTGTGTATTCAAACTATTAATAGAAATAAATTTCAATACTTAAAAAGCAAATAAAACTCATTCACTGACGAGGGCTCGTAATTCGCGAATTTTGGTCGATGAATAAACTTCCATATCTAGAGTGGCTCCATGGTTTATTATTCGTGGGTCGATACCATCAATCTTTATTTGAATTCTATATTGATAAATTGATGATAACAATAAACATGAATATTTACATACTTAATTGTCTTATCGTCTTGTGAGTCTTTTACAGTATCAACGCGAAGTCGAACACCACTTGCTATTAAATTCTTAATCAGTTCAGCAGCTTTACTTTCTTTACCGTTTTGTATATATTCACCCAAATTATGGATATCGGCGAGAATGGCTACAGAATTACATCAGAAAAATGAATGCTAATCAGAGAATTGCATTTCGCTGATATGAATGAAATTCGTCAAGATGTCTATTGTTCAACGAGCGCAGTAGCGGTGATACTAAACTTAAATGTTTTGTCCGTGTTTACAAATAACGTATCATGTCTTGTCAAGAATTCGAATACAGAGTAGTAGAAGTTTCAATAAGAGTTACTTATATTGTGAGAAAATTCTGTCTTACTGGAGTGAAGAATAGTAATTAATTGAATCGAAATAAATTATATACTAGACAGTGACGCAAACGGTTGGACTAAAACTATGGGTAATGGTTTCAGGAAAGAAAAATCATTCAAAAATGTTAATCTTTCGTAGATGCATGAATAACACGCTGGATAATGTGATTTATATCTTTCATATTTTCAAGATACCCTCGATTGTCGTCAGTTATCACCTCGGCCTAATGGCTAAAATTATTCCTTTCATGTAGAGTTTCCATTAATAACTAGAATAAAATGGTCTAACTTTTTTCGTTGACTTTGCTTCTTGTGTTCTGTAGTCCAGTCGACGGTTTATTCTCAGCCGATCTGCTTGAATTGGTATCCCGTGGTCGTGAGTTCACCGAATCCAATGTCCGGAAACATTCGCGTAGTTTTTCATGAAAATTTCCACGTAACTGTCTTTTTAAAAGTACACTATAAGTCCCATCTGGATGATCAATGTTGTCTGCATCACTATCTGAGCTTCCAAATTTATACAAGTCAGCCTTTGTTATAGGCAAACAGAAAATCTCCTACAAAGCGATATTTAGTGAACCATTATATTTAGACATATTCATGATTACGCTTTTGTTATTTTCTATATCAAGAGCTCGCAATATATAACGACCAGCATTGTCTTGAAGTAGTTCGATTAAAGATCTGTCTGAATAAGCTCGAGATTGATCTCTTCGACCGTTTGATATGAATCGAATGGTGCCGGTACAATATACTATAGAGCTCATTTTTATCTAAAATGTAAAATAAAATTCATCATCAAGTAATTTCATATTATGTCTCATAGAAAATGTTTATCAAAAAGACAAGCTTTACTAAAGAGATGAATTTTCATCAGAGAAAAATAATGATGATCGTAAAACGGAAAATATTAAATTGAGAATAAAAGCTTTTACTATAGGTTTTCAATATGTGGTTGTTTTGTTTGAAGTCAAAGATCATGTAAAACTAATTTCAAAATTAGTTCAGTATCCTAATCAGTAACAATTGTAATGAGTGCAAAAACAAAGTATACAATAAATTAAAGTGATTCGTGGAGTGTTTTATTGATGTAGATAAAGTTTTCCTGTACAAATGAGAATTCATATTTTGACAACAATTCCTTTCTTCTCTAATGGAAGCTTTCTATGCTTTTAAATCATAGCGATACATACTAATCCATTTAGAATTTTTCTTTAATCTTTAGAAATAACTAAAATGCTTCAAATTTTAATTTCATTTTAGTCGAAACTTGTGTAACGAAAAGGCTGAAAAATTTTTGATTGATGAAATATCACCGTCATGTTTTTGAGACTTTCTTAAACCTCATTTACTTTAGTCCAACTGTTCAAAACATGCGTATGTTATATTTCGTGAAATATAACCCATAGTAGTGCATTTGATTATAAATAATAATTTCCATTAACAGAACGAACTTTCTCGAAGAACTGGAATTTCTGTGAATCAAGCTTTTTTGGAAATCGAAGATTTCCTACACAAGATAATATTTAGTCAATCATTGTATTCAAGAATTTTCTACTTTGTTAATTTCTGTGTCACATGTCAACGATGCATAATCCTGAAAGAAAAATCCATTTCAGTTGAAAAGTTGTCTTGCGAAAGAACGTCAAAGATGCTATTTGTCAGGTGACATGCAATGCATTTGGCTTGCTTACTATGTTTGTGGTAGGAAGAAGGCTTCGCAATGAATCATCCATATTATTTTGGCGAGTTTTCCCACTTGGAATTTTTTATTTGATAAATTGTTTATTTGAACAGATACAATCTGGCCTTAGATACGATATGTATATTGATTTAAACAGCTGTTTTTCAATTTGACATAGAGGGCTACCATTAACTTCTCATTGGTTAAAATCGGAAGTTTATGATTGTAATGATCGTTAAATATTTTTGCTCACTCATATATTTGCAATCCAAAGAAAAACTATGTCTTCACATCTTTGGCCAACGATTGAAACATCAAAAGTTAATTCATTGTGGTTTCGACCATTACAACCGGGTAGAAGAGAATGTTTTTTATCCGCATTTTTCATTAATTTTCTCATTTTTCTAGTACGAGAAGAATCAAGTTTAGCTAAATTTGAAGAATTACTTGAAAAAGATCGACGACATTATATTGAAAAAGGTATTTAGTTTTCAATTGAAATTTTATTGATTGAAATTTATTTTTAATGCAGGTGTTAATCTACCATTTCATGGGCGAGCAGAAATGGATAATGCTGATGTGAGAATTTCACACAATAGAGAAAGAAGAAAAATGCATGAGACTTTCTTTCTAGGATGATGAAGATGCAGATGAAGCTGAAGAAGAAAGTGAGGTTGGTGAACCAGATGATGAAATGGACGCACAACAAGGTCCGGGATCGCCTGGAAATACAATCGGTACTGGAGTACCACCACACGATGCTTAAATATATTTGTATCTAGAATGTTTTTTTTTTAATAAATGAAACTTTCTTTTTTTAAAACAAAATAATAGTTATTACCTATATATTTTCAGATATGGCGTCAAAATATCGGTAAAAAAAGATGATGAATTATCAAATTCTTTCACTCGTTTTTATTCTATAAGTGATGTTTCTGTAAAATTGGTGCGAATTCAATTGTCCACAAATAGTCCAGTAGTAAACTACGATCATGATGTGACAATTGGAATGCCACGAGACCCCGAGACAAATACAACATATCTTCGAGTTGCTGTAAATCAAAAGGTATGTCCTTGTTGTATTTAGCTACAAAAACGCTTTTGCATCTGTGCAGTTCGTTGAAGGAAATAATTTTTATGAGTTCAGCGTGAAAAGTTTTAAACTAAACATGATTGAAAATAAGTTTTGTCTTTTGTTAGTCGATTTTTCATGAAGAACTCGATCTTTTTCGGTGGCTTGATGATGCTTCCACAAATGGAGTTGCCGTAATCAGTACATCATCAACTAAAATTATTAGTCTGTATGATGCAACAAATCAAGCCACATCTGCATTTTTCGAAGATATGAAAACATTTCTTAGACAAGGTATGCTTTAAGAAAACGTATTTAATAACTTTCTTATAAAGAGCAAGCATTTGTATGTCGTCACTGGAATGAAATTTTCATTTTCAAAGATGTGGTAAGAAGAGACCAAGAGCATGCCGCATCGGCTGGGTTTTCTTTTTTTATTAAAAACAAAAAGATTATACTGATTATCCAATTATGTTTCTTCGTTATAAATATCTGAAAAATAGAACGTTCTAGTTTTTATTAATTATCTTATTTTTAGAACCAGCAGAACAATCTCATCAACCAAACACACAAGGTATCGATGATTACATTTAAAAAATTATAGAGAATAATTTGTGCATTATTTCAATAAAATAATTTTATCTATTGGCGAAAATGATGAACAAGTCAAAACACGCTTGAGTTGAATAGATCGCGTTTCTCCTAGGTTAGTTAGCTGGCGGTAATTTTATGAAATATAGAAAAGCATTAATGATTTATCTCACAAGAATATTCATTCAAGTTAATGATCTAAGTAAAATGTATAAATAGTTCATTTTTCGATACATTCAAATACACAAATAACTAACTCATTTTTTTTGGATCTGCAGTAGGTAAACTAGTTCGAGTGAAAATATAGATTTCTAAAATGAAATACACAATACTCGATGAGTATAACTAGAAACAAGATCATCCACATCTACCAGTTCATATGTATCGATTTTCATTGATAACCACGGTAGTCACACATAGAGAATACCCGATCTACAATTGAAAGTAACCTTTCATGTGTGCAGACATTAAAACTTATTTTAGCTGTATGAACATACATCTTCCATTATATATAGGTCAAAGGGAATTGGCTATTCAAAACCTTGTCTCTTGTATTGAACAAGGTTCTTCTATAGGTGCTGAAACTGCTGCAAAATATTTAGCAAGATCGCGAGCGAATATTGAATTTAATTTGAGCAGTCCTAAGGATAATGCAGATCCAAAAAGTTCAATCACGCCTTCAGCGGCAGCGGCAGTGCCATCTAATGTTCTTCAGTTAGTTTTACATGATTTATTTTTCTACTATTTTAATCTGAATATTTAGATTGACACTACGTATTGAATGTCATTTGAACAGAGAACCGTTGGTTGGAATTATTCATGTACGTTCTGGCACTAAACTTCGAGTATTGAAAGAAGAGGTTTGTGAATATGAAATCTTAAAAATGTTTTGTTTTCTAAAATAATTGCTCAATTCATATTTTAGATCGAAACTCAAACAAATATTGATCGTAAAAATCAATATTGGTATGCTTTCGATCGATTTATGATCGATGATGATTATGTATTCGGATCGACAGAACTAGTAGCGCCACCTACTCCAAGAAATGCTCCGCGGAAAAAAGATGAAACTCCAACCGAACCAATTCGCTCTGGTGATACTCTTATTATGTATATTGCACAAATGCCACCATACACATAAGAAAACTGATGAATTTTTATTTTAAAATCAATGTTATCGGAACTTTAATTCGTCTTTTTTTCAATTTATTTACTAATAAATTTATGTATTTTTTGTGCACTAGAAAAGTATTTAAATTGATTTAGAAAAATATTTTCTTTTCCTCAAAGATGGCTGTTCATCATCGTCAATTAACAACCGATCTTAATTCTCAGTTAACAAAAATATCTTTGCCATATCAATGTCGTAAACTACTGTTGTCATATGGAATATGGAACTCATCAATAAATATGATTGAAATAGTTCATCAACATCGTTCAGCGACAAAATGTTTTCTGTCAATGGGATTCATGAAAAATTCAAAATTATATATTTACCCTGAGGAAGCAATTTTTATGATGCAATGCTCATTATTACAAGTATCCATAAATAACCTAAAAGAAAAAAATGCCATTCCTATATCGCTTACTGAAGCATATTCATTATGGTTCAATCAACCACGACTAAATATTAAACATCTCCATGTTTATCAATATTTAACAAGAATTGGATTTACTCTAATTCGGCATCGAACAGATAGAAACATGATTGAAACAGAAGAGAATTTATCAAATAAGAATATTAAACGAAAACGAGATGAATACGAAAACGAAATAATCGAACCTCCAGAGGAAGAACAACACCATCAATATGAAAACTATACTTGTCCGGTAATTGGAAATACAAAAAGAAACATATTGTACCAGAATATATCGAGTTAGATCAATGAAGCCTATTAGAAAGTACTTAACTTTGTATAGATGAGTAATTTTCTCAATAATTTTTTCTCACGAAGAATCATAAATCAATTCTTTCTCTTCATAAAAGAAACAGTTTGATTCTTTAACATAAAAATGGGTTGTTTTCCTTACGTTTCTCTCAGCGATATCCTTTTTAAGATGAAAACTTTAATATAACTAATTACATAAATGTCTTTGTAAATAGAGGCATTTATCGTCGGATTGTCAACGACAATGGTTTCCAAACTATACTGATGATCCACCTATAGATATGAAAGCTTATCCTCGTTTATTATTTCCTGATAAATTATTACCGATACAAATTGATTGGGTTCCATCGGATTTCAATTTGAAAGTTTCTAATGTTCAATTGTCTATCTATGAAAATAATAACTCATCACCTCGCCCATCGTTTTCTCTACTTCGTTCAATCGATCTTCAATCTCATCGAACAATTTATCAACGTTTATCATCGTTTCGCTTTCATTCAAATCAAACTGTTCCACCATCATCATCATCATCATCGTCCGATATATTTTTCGATATGTATAAATCCAAAAAAAGTTTTCGTAGAAGTCAACCAGGTGAACCTGATTATTACATACAAATAATAGATGGCGATGATGAATTTAATTTTGAAAAAACCTATCATCAACAACAAACAGACACTTTAACCGCTATTGTTCATAGTGGTGACGTTTCTTTTTATTCAATTAAATCATTCGATCCAATAGGAGCATTTCAATGATGTAAATTTTGTTTTCATTTTCTAGATGTTTACAATTCAGTATTGGACGATAAGTTTAATAACAGGTATACTGATTCTTAATTGGCTTCGAGGACGAGTTAAAACCTCCCGGTATCATGTTATTGCACGTCAACGTGCACAAGCAAAACGAACAGCTCGTGATAAACGTCGAGAACAGTTGTTAAATCTTCTACGAACAAAATATTCAAAGCATCTGCCTGAACGTAGAATAGCCGAGAGAATATCACAATCAACAGCAGTTGAATTACTAGATGGCCTGCATAAGAAAGATTTTACTTACACACAAGTCACACTTGTACTTTCTTTGCGTGCCATTAAAATCGGACAAACACTTAATTGCACTACTGAAGAGTTTTTTGATCAAGCACTTGAATATGCCGAAAAATTAGATGAAAATGACAATAGTGACGCGGAAGTTTTACTTAAAGGTATACCCATTAGTTTAAAAGATCAAATTGATCAGCAAGGAGCAGATTCTTCAATGGGAATGGCTATGAGAAATTTTCAGCCAGCATCTAAAGATAGTCTTATCGTTGAATTACTTAAACAGCAAGGCGCATTTCCTGGTTTTGTACGTTCAGCAACTATACAGGCAATGATGTTACCGGATACTGAAAGTGAAACTTATGGAGTAGCAAACAATCCTTACGATTTAACACGTTCAACAGGTGGCAGTAGTGGTAAATAATTTGTTTTACATAAAAAGTTCAATTATTAGAATACTGAAAAAATTCTTTTGCTAGGTGGTGAAGGAGCATTGATAGCTTCTCGTGGTTCTCCGATAGGAATCGGTACAGATATTGGTGGAAGTATTCGTATACCTGCGCATTTCTGTGGTATATTTGGATTTAAACCTACACCAGGACGTCTTACAAATAAGGGTGCATGTAGTCCTAGTGCTAGAAATGAAATGGGCCAATTAAATATTCGTGCAACTGCTGGTCCATTAGCTCGATGTACAGATGATCTTGTTCTTGTTATGCGTTCATTCTTGCAAGAAAACATGTGGCATAACGATCCTGAATTAATCAGACAACCGTGGCGAAATGAACGCTTTATCGATAAAAAAAGATTGACTATTGGCTTTTATACAAATGATACTTGGTTTCCCGCTGCACCTGCTTGTATACGAGCCGTTAATGAAGCAGCTGAAGCTCTTCGTAAAGTTGGCCATACTGTTATTCCATATACACCAATTGATGTGCCGGAAGCTTTACGTCTTTTTCTTGGTATCATTGGAGCCGATGGTAATCGTCATTTACTTGAATCATTAGAAAAAGAACCAATCAATTCACTTTATAAACAACTGTTTCAAGCAGCAAAACTCCCGAATTTTCTTCGTCCTTTATTAGCGCGTCTACTTCGTATTTTTGGTGAGCGACGCAATGCTCATGTTATTCTATCAGTAGGCTCAAAAACAGCTCATGAATATTTTGATTTAATTATCGATATGCAAAAGTATGTTCAAAAATGGTTAGATGATCTTAAAAGCAATAATATAGATCTACTTCTCGTAAGTAATAATAGAACTAGGTAGGTTTATTTTTCCTTTTGAAATTAAATAGGCACCAGTTAATGGTTTACCAGCATATCGTCATGGTCAATCCGGTCATTTATTTCATTCGTGTAGTTATACGTTACTTTTCAATATTCTTCATTTCCCAGTTGGCGTTGTACCAGTAACATTAGTTCGAGACGATGAACAATATTATGAAGACATTGGCAACTTAAATAATGACATGGTTACATCTCTTGCTAAAGATGTATGCCGACAATCGGCTGGACTACCTATTGGTGTTCAACTGATTGGTTGGCCCAATGATGACGAACGTGTTTTAGGTGTTATGAAAGAACTTGAAACTACCATCGGAAATAACTCATCGCCCATACCAAAGTTGGCCAATAACATTGACATTTATACAGATTAAAGCATTAATCAAAAATCTTGCTGCCTATAGACAATAGATAGACTAATTTATTTTTGCAATTGGCATCAATTCTTCGCGCATCTTTTTATTTATTTTTTCATGTATAGCTTAGATGATATTACTAATATTATAAAAAATACAATAAATATTATATTCCAGCAAAGATCGACTTTTCATAATCGTAATCAATAATGGATGATTTAAGTTTGACTGACTACTTGGATTATTTGAATGTCAATTTAGATCTAGTTTTTGTTTTCAATAATACACGTAGAACAAAAATAAAATCCACTATGAATCAATACCCTCCATAATTTTCACGCATTACATTTAGCTGGGTATTCTGTGCAGATTTTGTTTTTCTTTCTTGCTTATGTGTTTCGCAATATTGTCATAACACTGCGAAAAGTAGTAGGCTAAAAACAACCATATAAAAAATAGAAAGATCTTGATAATATTTATTCAATTTATTCGTACAAAATTATCCTGCTTCGACGTATACTTCGCCATAATAATTACATTATTATTTAAAATAACGTAAGTAGTAAAAAAACGTCTTCTCCGTATGAATCATATGTTAAGAAGAGGTTTATTATGTACTCCATGATTGGTGCAAAAGTGTTTGTCTTTCGAATCTATTGAAAACTTGTATTTCGAAAAATAGTTATTAAGCAAACAAGTAGGAATATATAATTTAAGCACATATCCCCGTCGAAGTATCTGCGTATAGTAACTAATGCAGATCACTCTATTTAAAAAGTGATTTTATACTTTTTCTGTAAATTCTAATAAGAAAAAAACATTAGAAAAAAATCGAGTAGTGACAGTATCATGTTCTATAAAGGCTTCAGTTTTTATGAGAAACAAAAATGAGAGTTCCAGAATTTAATCTTGATAAATAAGTTTACACAAGTTTAAGCAAAATTTTTAATCAGGAAAAGCGAATTGAAATTTATTTAGTTTTCCCTTCAGTGCTGATTTGAGGTTTTTTTTAAATATGTTCATTAGTTTCATTTAAAGTATGTGATCAAGTGAATAATCACGTACGGGTTCCCTCTCTGAAAGCGTAATAAATTGTTAAGAATAATAAATAGACAAGAGTACGAGCATGAAGCAAGCTGCACAGATATTCGAACGTTATCATATGCATAGGTGTGTATATTTGAGCTTGATGATCGAAAGCTAAATTGTAATACTTTTAAAAGAACGATAGACTTAGTTTTTAGTTAGCAGTTCAAAACGATGTCAGCTGAAACATATCGTGTGTGTCTCTACTTTATTCGTCATGCTCAATCCGAAGGCAATGCTGTTCCCAATATTATACGTGGTCGAGATGTGTCCTCTCAATTGACACCATTGGGATTCGAACAAGCAACACTATTAGGTAGCTATCAACTGTAAATATCCATGAAATTTAATTTATCTGTTTCTTTCTCACGCGTTAGGTAAACGATTTAAGTTTCAAAACGTTAAATTCAACTACATGTTATGTTCATCAGCTGTTCGTACGATCCAAACGGCGCATACTGTATTGGCAGTTCTTAATTTAAACAAATCGAAATTAATCGTAACTCCTGAACTCTTAGAACAATCTCAGGGCCAATGGGAAGGCTTGGATCGTAAATCACCTCATATACAAGAAGCAATTGAAAAAATGAAAAGACAAAATGCTGTTTTTTGTGCTCCAGAAGGTGAATCATTAGATATGGTTCAAAAACGAGCTATAGCTGCTTTAGAACCATATGTCGAACAGGCAAAACAAGAAAGTATAGTTAAGAATCGAAAAATCACCATTGTCATATTTGCTCATGGTGGCGTAATACAAAGTCTACTGCAATATTATCTGCAAAGTAATATGCGTGATGCCTGGCTGATTCGGCAACATAATACTGCCATTAATGAAATTATCTTAAATGAAAATGGCGTCTCCTTAGTAAAAGTGAATGATTATGGTCATTTAACATTTTTAATTTCAGAAGAGGCATTACATAGAGATGACAACGATAAACAGAACAATCGCATCTCTAAAGATTGAAAGAATTTAATAAGTTTCCTTCAAATCAAACAAACAGACGATTTTGTTTTACAACTACTTGTGCATTCCTTCAACGTTTCGCTTTATTCTCTATTTAAAAACAATTTTGAACTCTAAGCGTTAGAGAATTTCATCTGTCGCAGAAAGTCTGTTTCAATTTTGAACAGAAACAACATTTAACGTGCCAGCAAATTATCCTAGTTACGCATCTCGAAGAGTTCTATCGCTATCTTACGTACGTTATATCTTTTAAGATGACAAGAAAAAGAGACGATCTGAATTTTTGTTTTGTGAAACAACTGTCACAACAATGGTTCGTTTCAAATATTAAGAAACGTCGTTCCTTAAGATTTTTCCCATCAACTGACTTTGTGTTTTTTCTTTATTTAACTTAATCTTAAAAAAAGAGTTCATACAAAAAGATAAATCTGTATTATAAAAAATCACAAATAGAAGAAGTAAATATGTACTAATCAATTATCATAATATCATCATCGTCATCAATTGATACTGTTGTCGAATTATGAGTTGTCATTGCCGATTCTATTGTAACTTTACTTTCAGTTTTATTTTCACCATGTTTAATTACTTGTTGTTGTCGTTTTTGTTCCGCCATTGTATTTTTAATTTGCTCTCGAACATTCTCTTGACGTTTTTGTAAAATGAATGTTACTTGTTTTGGTGGTTTAAAGTCTTTTCTTCGAAGCCATTTATCAATAGCCTAGAAAAGATATTTAAAAAAAAACTAAATCATTACTCATTTTTCTTTCTACTTGTTTAATATCTAGTCGGAACTTTTCAGCTATTGTTGCAAATTCATCTGGTTTAACTTGACGGCGTTTATGATCTTTAAGAGCTTCATTATAATAATCTTTGATTTGTTGAAAATTTAAATGTTCAGATTGTCTATTCTCAAATTCATTTTTTAAAAGTTGTAATTTCGTTTGTAAAAATGCTAATTCATTTTCGAATGCTTTCGGCAAGTCAGGCTTAATACATTGATGAAAAAGACTAAATTCACGTGAACAATTGATACGAGCTAGTTTTTCTAAATCAGCTGCTTGTAAAGTACGTGATGTAGACACGACTGGCGTTTTACATGAATTCGATATTTTAGAAAATAGATTAGAACGAGGCCGAGCATCACGAGCAGTACTTGTTGGCTTCGAAAGTGTAGCTGGCGGTTTGACAAGTTTCGGTGTCTTTGGCTTTGGAGGAGGACGAACGCGAACAGGCTTTGGTGGTTCAAGACCTTGAATCAAAGAAACATAAAGTATTGACAACAACAATAACAGAAAAAAAGCACAGCAAGGATAACTATACGTTTTTGAATTTCCCGTGTTTCACATTTAGTAACTCGTTTGACTGCTCTTTCTTTACGCGATGGAAATTTAATGTTAAAGCTAGGTGTTGCTGTAGGTGCCATCTAAAGTAAGACAGCAAAAATTTAGATTATTCGAGAGAAGAGAAGAAGAAAGAAAAATATGTAGACGATAATATTTAAAAAAAAATATACACGTTACCACATTTACGTTTCTACTTGGCTACGCAATCATAAGCGAACGCGTAGTAAATACACATGCTTACGATAGACGTACACATTTACCAACACGAAAGAGCCTTATTAAATAGGCAACTAGACGAATGAGTACAAAACTCTATCTAGTCGTGAAAAATGTGCTCGACAGACTAAATTTTCAATTTATCATTACCATATCTGTCTTTAATATGTTGCATTATAAATATTTTTGGATAATTTCTAAAATTTATTCATTAAAATTCAATTCGAAAAATGACAAACTTACATTGAAAACGACTGTGTAGCGTATATATATACTTGTATTTATTCTACTCAGTTTGTGAACAGCGTTCTTTTGGTCGACAGACTGACGATAGGAAGAAAGCAAGCAACTATACTCTTTATGCGGCTAGAAAAAGAAATGTACGAACGTACGAGTGACTATGGTATTACTTCTATATGCAGCCTTGAAAGCGCACAACGAAAGAAACGGGAGATGTTTGACCTCTTCTCAAAGGAAAGAGAAAAAGAAAAAAGATTCATAGGAAACAAAAATCTACTGAGCTAGTTACGTCGATTAAAGACGTCCTGGTTTACAACCACCTTACAATTGTGCACAAAAATTTCGCCATTCGTCGTGTCGTCTCCAAATATTTGTTATTGAATCAAACTCATTAATAATGAATAATTTGTAACTGATAGAATTAGTGGCATGAGCGAGTATTGATAGTGAATTCTTCTCGAAAACAAAAAGTACCAGTTGAAAGAAACTCTTCATTAGTATCAAAAAGACTGTATTTCTTGATCGTAAAGAAAAGTTTTCATATAAAATTTTTGTTAAAAAGGTATTCTATCTGAAGTCAGTGAGAATCTATCGATGATTGTAATGTTTTAGTCAACAAATATGTTACAGAATGTCCGTTCTAGTGGACTCTGTCCAATAAAATATAAATGATTAGTAGATTAATTCAATATCACTAAAGCTGATCATCCAGTTCAACAAACGCACTCGTATTTAATTAGTAATAAACGCAAATGAAATCACAATCTACTACTTTTATAGGCAAACAATGAAGAAGTGTAAATTTCGCGATATGTGAATCGAAACAATAATAGAATATCTCTATCTATACGTTTAGCTTATATCAGGCTTCAGCGTCTGATGTAAAAGTGCCAGTACGTTGCGATCTGATGATAATTTATTTGATGAAGCCCATTGCATTCTTGTTGAAGAATTGAACTTTGTAGGGCTATTTCCGTGTTAAAATAAACTTCTATTCTTGATATACAACGCTTTTGATTAACAGATTTCAATAGGAGAATGCCATGAATAGTATCTGTAAAATTAGGTCTACTTTAAATCTAGTTAGAAATTTTGTTTATGTTGTTTTTGATGAAAAATAGTACGATGATTTCACATCGGTCTACTCCTTGGCATTTATGAGAGAATGGAAGTGATTTCGAAAAGGCAATTCATGAATTAAATCGATAGTAAATATGGTGCGAATCATGGCGCTTCCGTAGCCCTTCGAAAGGCCTGTTTCTGTTCGTCTTTCTTTCTTTCTGGGTACATGACACGAGGATTTGTAAAAACAACGGAACTCAATCAGTATTCATTTAAGTATAGGGGCGCTAATTCATGATTGAATTGATGGTATTCTTCTTGTTTTTAACGTCAAATTGTACATGAATCAAACAACGGGAATAGAGCGATCAATCGAGTGTATTCATTGGAAAATTATTGATAATGCTGTCTTACCAAGGGAAATTTTAGCCTCGAGAAGATGATTGACTTTTGTTTTTGAGACAGACCGTTTTCCAATAATCGAAATGCAAAGCTTTACGATTCATTTATTAATCAAATGCAATTCAAATGTTATTTAGTTTCATTGAGGCATTCCCAGAAAAATACGAATGGTAAACCTTATTTCGGATGTATTCAATGACAAACTTCCGACAACTTTGAAATTCAACTCTTCTGTGAATTCTTTCATTGTATTTTCCAACTACTCCAATGCTTTTTTTAAATAAGAATTTCTGTTTACTTTGAAGAAAAACTAAACATTAGCCCCCCAAGTAGCCTACATAGCCATGCTAATGTCGCAGTTTTTTCTTCGCAAATAATGGAAGAAATATTATTGTTATAGCCGAAAAATCTTACAGCTATAGAGGAAGGGAGGGGCACGAAGAAGGTTTCACACTATTGGTTAGAGGCGCCCTCAAATAATTGATGTTTCGAATGACGAAAGGTGTTCTTCCGTTTTCGAATATTAGTAATATGAGTAAACATTTCTGCAGCCTTTCTCATTATTACGTATTTAAATAAAATTCATTTGACCTCTCTCATTAAAAAAGCAATAGCTTTGGTTATTTACTTTATTTTTATTTGTGCTGATAAGAAACTTTTTGGGAATAACCAACATGGAAAGTATCTTCTAAAATACCCGTTAATATATTTTTATTCCTTTACTAAAAAATATCACAAAGAGTTTCAAAAACTGTTTTCACACTGAACTAACCATAATATTATTGTAAAAATAGATTCACACGGCTAGTTTTCAACGAAGTCACTTTTTTTTCCTTCTCATTCTATAGCAAGCATATGCACCGCATGATTAATAGGAAGGATTAGGTCACTTCCTAGTTTCCTTTAAGTAGAAGAAACAATACTGCCGTAATTTTGCTTTGATATAAAATCCAATGTTTATTAGTTCTATATACGAGAACATCATTTTTATTGCCCACAAACGAACTGTTGAATCTCTATGGCTGATAACTATGACGACGTCGATGAAGATCCAAGGCTGGCAGCATACGAAGAGTTGAGAACAACATTGAAAACTCCTGAAAACCCCTTCACCGATGCGAAATTATTGAAGTCCGGAAATTTCGATATCGATGATTATACGAATGTCACGCACTCATCGTCAAGTACTTCGTCGACTGCCGACACCCACAATATTTTGAGACTATCGGAAAATTCTCATGAAGTGCCGTTCGATCATCGTGAATGGGAAATCTGCGATCCATCTTCAAATAGAAAACGTCCTCCACGACAAAATGAATTTCTTCAACTTCTTTTAGAAAATTCACGTTATTCTTCATACGTATCATGGGTAGATAAAAGCCAAGGTTTATTTCGAATTCTTCAACCAGAACGAGTGGCTGATCTTTGGAAAAGTGTTAAGTGTCGACAAACTCAAGGAAAAATGAATTATGAAACATTTGCAAGAGGCGTCCGATATTATTATGGAACAGGATTGATGATTAAAACCAATAAAAAGTATACGTTCTGTTTCAAACAATCAACACAGTGATTCTGTAATTTGAAAATAGATATTTTTTCCCAGTAACATTTTTCCGATAAAAATTTGGACTAAATTCATTCGATATGAATACAGTATATAATTCGTTTTTCTTTAAGGGATCAAATTCTAACAGGTCGAAACGTTTGCACGTTTATCACAATATTTCTGTGAATAAATCAATACAAAAAATGTCGCTGGCGATATTGAAAAAAGAACTTGTAGAGTCGACGATTAACACTAATTTACTTATAGACTACGCTAAATTTCTGATCAGCCACTCTAACAAAACATTGACTTCAAAGGAAATTTACTTTAGAAACTTATTAATTCAATTGCAAAGAACTTCACGAAAAGAAAACATACATAGGTACAATCGTGACTTTGAGAGAAACCACATAGATTCACAGATTCTAGCGATTTTTCTTTTAAATTAAGAAAGCAAAATTATTTTCATATGACTTGATTAAAAATTTCCATAGAAATCAACGAAAACACTTGGAGTCATTTTTTAGACTGTGATAACATATAAGTATTCAGATAAGTAATACTTCCTTTCTCTATTTGTTCTATGATCAACTGTCGACATCGATAAGTACGATTTACTTATAGAGATATTCGTTGCAAAATATCATAAGGCTGAGTGAAAATTACATCGTCTATTTGAAATAGCACACTACATAAACGATTCATCAATAAATAATTCGCTGAAATCGCATAAAGTAATATACGATATTAGAATGATCATAAATTGTTATGAGGAACGGATAAATAATCAATGTCTTGAGTCATATCAATAATACCAAGAGAGAGAAAACACCTGATATTTGCTATAAACAAGATTATGAAAACAAATACTCATTCGCTTCTTCTTTCGTGTCCGATGCAACGAATACATCATGATTTTTTAAAAACTGCCAAATCATAGTCGCATGGTAATTGATATGATTTTTTTTCGAATCATAAATCGTACGTGTTTGTACAAAAATTAAGTGAAGAGAAATATGATTTTTATTGCTTGGAAAGTGCTGTTAAATATTGATCGCGTATGATAAATAAAAAACAACTAAAACGTGCTTACGAATAAGTATAAAAGAGGTCAGACTCTGCTACTTTACTATGATATCAACCTCAATGAAAGATTTTTTTTTTATAAATTGTATGAAATATAGGCCATCAATCATAAAAATGTTTTTTGTTCTTTTCTACATAAATATGTCACCGATTAATATTATTGCTGTCGTAGACTATTAGAAAAAAAAGAAATGCTTCTAATGTGAAATACACGCTCGCTGCTCATTTTTATGATACCTATCCTACCAAGATGATAGTAGTAAAGCAATCTCTTCCGTTTTTTGGAAATAGAAATAAAAAACTCAATAATCATCCTGATGTGTATCAAATATAGCCAAACACAAGAAACTAAAAATATTCGATACAAAAAGTAGTTATCACTTTTCGAGTTCCAAAACATTAGAATTGTTCGCAACGTCAACTTTACCCACACTTTAAGCTACACTCAAAAACAAGCACTCATTTGAAATAGAAATAAATAGCTTATTCATAACTTCATCAGTTACATTTAATATTGAATTACGCCCATAACTTATTTTTATATTTGACGCTATTCTGCTTTTGTGGAATTTTATTGAACGCCAAATGCAAGAATAGCTGCCTACTCCAACTATTGTAATATGAACGAAAACAAACTGTCTTACCAGTCTTCATAATCGATCGAGTAATTAATTGCATAAGGGTTTGAGATTTGTTTTTACTTGTTATGATTTGAATTTCTACACATCTATATCTAATTTATTTTTGTTCATCCTTCATAAAAAAATAAATAATTTGAAAAAAATAAGCATAAGAACGCCTCATTATAAAACAAAGAACACCAGGATTAATTTTAAACGAAGAAAAAAAACATAATTAAATATATATATATCTCTGTATAAACAAATAATAACATTTAATAATATCGATAACGAAAAAACATCCAATTATTCATGTAATCGTCCTCATCATCATCATCATCATCATCATCTTCGTCTTCATCATATTCATGAGTTGTTGAATAAGCAGCTAAATTAAGATAACTACTTGGATTAGTATTACTTGTATTTGTATCAGTTTTCCATTCAACTCGGCAAAATGGACAAGTAACTGATTCACGCATAGATACTTTTGCTTGACGCCATTGTTCAAAACAATTTTTATGCATGTTATTTCCACATGATTTTGAACAAAATATGAGATTATTCTTATCATTTATCATCGATTCATAACAGATAGGACATTCGTCTTCATTTGTGATTGGTTTTTGTTGAATTGTTGTGGGATTTATGATCGCATCTGGATCACCTGTTTTAGCATGATAAGCTTCACGAATCTATTCGAAAAAAGAAATAGGAAAATAAAAATCAATTCTATGTGTTTTCTTACCGATTGTTCAGCAAGAATATATGAACCATTATATTGTGCATCAGCTTTTGAAAAAATTTCATTTAATTCACTTGTAAGTAATGCTTGTTGATAGAGTAATGGAGAACTACGACTAACTTTAAGTACACGATGTAAAACAAATATGATATGTTTACATAGATGACCTTTAGCATAATCAGGACCTGTAAAATAGAGGAGAAAAACGAAGTTCTTTTATAATGATCAAAATAGTCGAAACTTACAAGTACACGATGGAACACGAGTAATAATAACTGTATAAACATTAGCTGTGTTTCCTAATACTTTATACTCTCGAGACACAGTTTCATTCGATGAGTTTGTTGCAGCAAGTAAATAAAGTCGTTGATGTAAAGCGCGTTCAATACGATCACGTACGGCAGACGTCATAGTTGCACGATATCGACGAAGTCGTTTTTCAGCTACAACCTTTTGACGTTTTGATGACGTTGGACTCAGTTCATTTGCTTCGTTGTCGGTTGTAGTTCGAGCATTTTTACGTTTTGATGACGATGGACTTAATTCGCTTGCTGGATTTGCTTCATTTTCTGTTGTGGTTTGAGCACTTGTGCGTTTTGATGACGATGGACTCAGTTGATTTGGTTCATTGTCGACAGGTACTGTTGTAGCCCGAGAATTTTTACGTTTAGCTGCTACACGTTGTCGAACACTCATCTTCGTTGTAATTTCCTTTCGATCGAAATTGATATAAAGATAGTTATGGCGCCAATAGAGAGATGCAAACGTGTTTTATATAATCGTATGCTTTCTCTCTTTCTCCGATATACGAAAGTCAGTATAGCCGGACGAGGTCAAAGAAAAGAGAGAACGAAAGCAGATGCTTTTACTTTTTCCATACAATCGTGAATGAACCGAGAAATCTAGAGAAAATCAAGTACACGTGTTTTTCTTTCTCGAGAAATAAATGATAGAAGAGTGTGTTGGACGTCTACAAGAGATAATAAAATATTGTCAGACAAAATGAGAAGGTCAATTTGTCAATAGTCTCTAGTGTTTATATTTTCTATCATTAAGGACTTTTTTTGATCGACTGACAGATTGTAAATCGGTATTGAAGAAAATAGCTAGCTCGGTGAACTCTTCAATTTATGAAAATCCAATCCAACCCGAAAAAAGTTCAAAGAGTTTCAATGAATTTAGACGAAATTGATTTAGAGGTATTTTCTATGAAATAAAAGTTAACTACAATGCTTCACTTCTTGATAATAAGATGATCTGATAGAGAATCAACTTTTACATTCTATACCCTATTGATTCTTTGATCAGTTGAAAGTATGTTTAAGTCGATTCGAAATAAGTCAATGAAGAAAAAGTTCTTAATTGAAAATTTGAATCACTATCTTTTCCCAATTCAGATTTATACATTTCCAATGAAAATAGTAGCACCTTTTTTGTACTTTTCAATCTAATGACAAACAATCTAGTAATTTTTAAATTATAAAGAATTACACTTCTATAATATTCCCAATAAAATAGTTTGTCTCATATTTATTTCATCTTCAACAGAGAATCCAAAGCATAAAAATGAATTCATTATATATTATTTTCAATTTGAAGTTCTTTTGTTACGCCAGGAGTAGAAATTATTGTTACGTATAGAGCAATTAAGGACAGGTTTATTTATTATAATAAATGTTTAGTGAAATATTTTTAAATATCAAAACCAATCTCAGACAAAGCTGAAACAAATATGTATCACGAAATTTTCAATTAATAATTGTAATATTTTTCATCATCGATTGGTATCATTGGGATTCGATCATTTATTCGAAATAGTATTAAACCACTGAACTATTTATTTTTTAACAGACCAAACGACTGAATAGAGAGATGGTGATTCGCGATTCACTGATGATATGTTCAAGCGATCGACTGTGTCTCCCTCTATTTTCGATTGTTAAATTATAAAAGAAATAGGTTATTTAATAAATTATTATTCTTAGAATCAATTGTGTTTTTCTCATTAAAAAACATTTCATCCGTTAAAAATTTATTTTATTTGCCGATTAAGTTGGCTATTGATATGGATATAAACATAGTGATGGTAGCATTCGACAGGTTTATTGACACATAAATACTAATGGGAGCGGTTTTTAATACTCTACCGTTAAGTGAAACTGAAAATCTATCCAATGTATCTCCCAATCGTGCAGATTGGTTAACTAGTCATGCAGACGCAACTGGACTTGCTGTTGTCGAAGTTGAACGTTTATGGAATCGTTTTAAACAGTTAACAGGTTCAAGGGATCAAACAAAAATTTATCCTGAGAGTAGTACAGTAGCACATGAATTATCTAATGATATTTTTGTGAAAAATGTAAGTGTTTACGAAATGTTTTTAAACTAACGATGTACATCAAACACTCAGTTTACTTTGTCATAGAATTTCCCTTCGGTCACTTTTTGCATATTTACAATCTGAGAGAACAGATATGAACGACAGTTACATTGCAATAATTTTGATTTTAGGATTTTTGGACTCTGAAATAACTTAATACAATTATCACTAAAATCAAAGTTTTCTATTAGTTAGCGAGTTTATGATATGATGAAACTCATTTAACCGTTAATTCGTGATAGTTTTATATAACTACTAATTTATATTTAACATAGTTTTTGAAACATATTCCTCGATCGAAATCAGACATAAACAGTATTCCATTTGGTAATTTTATAATCGTAATGCAATGGATTGATTCAGCTACTGTTCAAGATAAACTAGCAGCCATCTATCATTATCTTAATAATGGTGAACCAATTGATAGTTTCATGATAAGTAAACTTTTGAAACATGTTTATCGAGATGCCAAAGATGTATGTATTTTATTGAATTTGACAAAAATAAAAACAAAAGAAATATTTATTTCGTCAAGGATGAAATCAAAGCATTATCACTGCAATTTATGCAACAACTTGGAGGAAACGATCAAGGTAAATCGACAATAAATAATAGAAAATAAATGAGAAATGAATATTGTTTAGTTAAAATAAATATGTCACAGTTTATTATGGGTGTTCAACGAGCGATACCGCCCAATGAGCTCGAAGAGCTTCTTAAATTTGATATTATACCAGCACATTTACTTGATGAAGCGAGTGTACTTCCATCACTGCAGGGATCGTCATCCAATATACGTAGTCTAGATAATTTTGGTTCTAATGATCAAGTTAGCGATGAACAATTAAGACAAATAGCAAATCAAGTAGCAAATAGAGATTGGTCAAGATTGGCGGTTGCACTTGGTTTTCTTGAATACGATATTGAATCTTATAAAGTGACGAATAATAATGATTCAGCTGCAGCAGTGAGTGCATTATGATTGTCTTTTGGGAAAAGAAAATGAAGAATTAAAAATTTCTTTATGTTATAGATGTTGGAATTACTTCGTACATGGCGTGAACAATCAGGTTCAGCAGCTACTAAAAATCGACTCAAGCGTCATTTGGACGAAAGTGGATTTCCTGAACTTACTTATATATTGAATTAATATAGATATATTTATATTTATACATATGCTTTGTGGTTGTATTAATCCATACTAAAACAGCTTGATGTGATGTTCATGCAGTGAAAGCTTTAAAGATAAAATAACTTTTCGAAAACTGATTCCACCAAAGTAATATTATATTTTTTTTCATAAAAATTCTACAATCTTTTGTAATTGGATAAGTTGTTATGTGTTTGATCGCATGACTTCTGCTTACATGAGTTACACTGAAATAATCGTATATCTGAGGTTAATGTGCCCACTTTCACAGCATATATTCTATATTCTTGCTAGAGATGCAAAGGAGAATTTTTACTGTTATCCAATCGACATAGTATAAGAATACACAAACAAACTCGTAGCTAAATGAGTCATCGTTTTTCCTCGAGTAAAACTTTAAAGATAATATTTACCATTGAGTTTGCCTATGTCATGTAAACGTGACGACAGCAAAAATTTCAGTCAAAGAAAACAAATTCTATTGAATATGTTTTAGTAAAAAACCATGTTTAGCTATACAACTGTCTGATAATTGATTAGTCCGATTAGAAATTTAATAAAACATCCAGTCTTATGTAATATTGTTCATAGGTTAAAATAGAAAAAGTTTGTTTCCAAAAGATTTACTCGAATTCATCCAAAGATGATTGATCATTGATTACATTTGTATTCGTGAGGAAGTTATATTCGATAGATTTCTCAAGATCTATTGTTTTAGTTATTGATTTTACATAGTTTCGAACATAACTAAAAGATCGTCTAGAGAGTGTAACCAACGATAATTTTTCAATTAGAAAACTTCGAGAAAAGAAATGTTTTTTTTCATCTCATGTGAAATCCCTTTACGTTAAAATTTTTATGATCATAGTCAGCAGATACGTGTCATCGTTGATGCAATGTAATACTACTTGTTCATGAACTATGAACAAATGTAAAAAGTCAGATTTGCATGTTGATTCAAAACACTCGTCTTATTGATGTGTATCTTTTATTTTTATGCATCTAGAAATTAAAACTAAAAAGCTAATAAAAAAAAGAAAACATCATGTCTATGTCTATCTTTAATGAAAACCGTTCGTAAGACGTTGTTCAAGCGCTTTTTGTTCAAGGAAAAGTAATTGAGATGCGTAACGTTCAACTTGTTTGAGAATTGCTACAGGTTCCTCAGTAGATTCAACAATGAAATTATACGGTTCATCGACATCAGTTACGGGTTGAAAAATAGTTCGTTCAACAACTTGAGGAGTGCGAGATATTTCTGGTTCTTGTGTGAATTGAACAGGTGTAAACGTCTGGACTCGACTAGGTGTTACAGTAGAGCTTCCCAATGGCATAGAATTAGATTGCATCTGTGATGGAGTTGGTTGGCGCTTATCAGGTGTATATGAGAGTTGTCGGAGTTGACTCGATAATGGACGAGATAATATAGGATATGTTTCGGATATTGACTCAAGTAAATTATCTACTTCAATAAGAAAGCGCGTGTAAACACTCATCGGTAAAGTTACACTTTTAAAGCGAGCACGTAGTTCTTCATTAATTTGACTATAAAGACGGCTAGGTTTGTCTTGACACATTTGAAAGAACCTAAGCAAGGCTCGACCTGTCATTGATTCACATATTGGTATCATTATATGAAGATTTGAATCAAAGAAAAAATCAAGAATATCTTTTCTTTTCCAATTAGTTATTAGTACAGTACGATATGTTGAATCCCGTGTGTCGCGTCTGACAAATTCTTCAGGTAAAACTATCTGATCACTCGGGTTTGCTAAGGAAACTATGGACACAACGGGTACCATTCCAGGTGCAGTTGGCATTGAATTAGAATGCATGGAGACTTTTGGTACCCTATCTACTACCACAGATTTACTACCAGGTGTTGTTGGTCTTGAAATGATGTATTCGTATGTTTTTTGTTGTTGTCGATCGAAAAACAGAGGCGTCGAAGATGGATTAGTTTGTCCAATATTGGTCGGTGTCATTGCGTTGACTTTAACATCGGACAGGTTCTTCTTCGTATGTTGATTAATTAATTCAGCCATTAATGAAGAAGCGATCTTGAAATCCGATGTAGTGAAGTCAATAGGCGTATTTTTGCCAACGATCGAATTCAACCATCCATCAATTTTATTTCCTTTACGTACGATTATGGGAAGAATGGCTCGTTTAGAATTAAGTGCATATTCTGCTAAAGCTTGACATTGATTATGTTGTTTATATGAATTCGATATGCAGAGAATAGTCAATGCTGAATTAGTTACTGCTTCAGCTTGAGTTTCCATAGCTAAAATATATGATTAAATTTTCAATTCTATTTCCTGACTGTCCCTGTTAAGATTTCTTTATTAAAATTGTAACTCAGATCTGCTTTCTTATAAGAAAATCTTTTGACTTACTTTGTCCCTGAGGATTGTTGAGTTCACAAAATATTTTAAAATCTTCATCAGCAAGAAATTGTTGAATTTTATTAACCATATCTTTATCATCATGGCAATATGAAATCATTATATCGTATTTATATTTTTGATTATAAATATTTTTTATTTCTCCGTTTGATTGTTGTATTTTTTCTTGAAATTCAGATCCTATTCAATAGGAGAAGCAACAATAGTAAAATTTATCTCAAATATTCACTTTTCAACTATACTTTTGACCAGATTCCAAAGAAGTCCATCCGCCATTTTATGTATTCCATCATTGACTACTTCATTCGATGGAAGCACAGTGCTATTTCGACGACGACTAAAACTATTACAAAATCGAAGATTATTTTCTTGATTATCGCTAACAGTCGAAATCGGAATATTTTTCAATTCTGAAATAAAATCTGAATTTTGACGCATTTGTTGAGCTGCCTGTTGATCAAACGATAATGTCCAAATGCATTCAAGCAGAAATTGTTTTGCTAATCCATTAAATTTTTGACTACATTCAATCAAAAATCGTAGTGCTTTTTGTTTTAATATTTCCTTCTTAATTTTTTCATGTTTTACCAAACCTTCAAAAATAAAATACAACAGCATTCAACAAAATCATCAATGATCAAAAATATATCCTATTACCTTTTAATATTTCGACAAGTTGTATTTTATCTCTATCGATATTTTCTGCAGTTAGTTCATCTGGCGAATTCGTTTGTTTACTTGGTTCAACTGCTTTATGTAGTAAATTAAGAATTGTTACAGTCAATTGAGATAAATCCATGTGCGATCCATTGATATCATTTTCATCCATTGTATATGCAAGCATCATACAAGCATTTAGAAGCGTAGTTTCACAAGATGTTGATATTAATTTTTGAAAAATTTTGACTGGTTTACATTTTTTAATGTAATCAAGCGCATCGGATTCATAGATAAATAAAATAAACACTGCAAGAACAGCATCAATTAATATTGTTTCTTGAGCTTTTGGACTTTTGTTGATATTTTGACTTGGTGTAAGCTCTTTAGAAATACGTAAAAGATGATCAATCAATGACTGCAGTGATTGTTTATTTAGATGTGATGTAAAGCAACCTTCGGCAAAAACAAGAGTTGTAAGAAGATAACGAATTGAACGCATCATCGGACGTTGCCATTCTTTAATTGTTTTTGTATGTTTATCAAGTATTAAGACATAACGTGGTATCATTATGTGTAGGACTTCTTCAATAGTTTTTTCAACATTTGGGCCTATGAGAAATAGAAGAAAATTCAGTTTCTTGGTTTTCTAGTAGAACTAAGAAAATGCAACAGGAAATTTTTCACTTACCATTATAACTTTCAAGAAAATGAGGACACTTGATCAGATAGAATTTTTGTATTGTGGACAATAAAGTTGAATTCGGTTTTAAATCTCGAAATAATTGTAAATAAGTCGAGGATGTCAAACAATTAATAATTGGTTGAAGTAATGGAACAAATAAATCTCGATGTGAACTCCAAGGTAGACGTTTTTGTATACCAGTAAACATATTTAATAAACGTGTTATTTGTTTGATCAAGTGTTTATTATTATTAACTACTGATATTTTATTGATATGATATAAACTCTGTGATACTATTTTAACAAATGTTTCATCCGTAATCCAAGGTAAAATTCTTGATAGATCATTAGTTTTTTTCACTAAATTTTCCAGTAATATAATACAATTACGTAAAACAGATGTTTCTTCTAAGTTTAGTTGCGATGCTGAGCATACTTTTTGTAAAAGACTCTGTACAGCATTACGCACGAGAATAAAAAAATAATGCGAAGAAAGAGATACTAATGTGGGTACGGAATTTGAAATAAATGCATGAACTATTTCATTCAACGAATTTAGATAGGCGGTAGAGTCCGATGGTTTGAAATATAATTCACGAAATAGATCATCTAACATAGATGATAATTCCTGTATGCCAATTCGTTGCGTCTTGCGTCGTATTGTTAAACAATGAGCAGCAATAAGTAGCGAGGGTGCTGCTGAGTTAGTATCCATTTCTAATTGATTGACTAACATGTCTGGTGTGTGCCGATTTAAAATATGACGAAAGAAAATAAGAAAAGATTACTTCTCTTTCGATGTGTGATGGTCGTAGTGATTGTTATTCCCTTGATTTTATGTGACGGAATATATGATCAGTTAGCCTTGACATACAATAGTTGCGGTTGATTGAAGCAATCGAAATGAAATCATCAAACCTGATATTCTTGTGAAGCGTAACGATGAAAATATCTATATTTACTATTTTCTTACTTGTCTTGTTTCAAAAACTACTGTAGAAAATTTTTATCGTTTGATTTAAGATGGACGAAATGTAGATTGCTTTTATCTCACTATAATACCATTCAAGGTAAACAGAATCAATATATATATATTAACTCACAACCAAACAAATCACATTGATATTGACATATCACATATGTTTTCAAAGATACCATTAATACAAATGAATCAACGAAAAACGCAAGCTTTCACTTTTCATTCATGTGTAGAAATAGAAATCAATAACGCAAACCGTCCTTCGTTTTTCATTAATGTGTGTTTCTCTCTCTCTCTCGTTTTTTACTTTCCATTCAAGAACGTATCACTTGTCATTTTGTATGCATCGGTCATCTGCAAGTAAGGATATAGCGATTAAGTGTAGGTTTTTTATTCTTCTTCTTTTCATCTTTATAAATCTAAAAGGTCAACCATTTATTATACGATAAACATCAAATTAGAAAATAAAAAAGAAGAGAATTATCATGAAGGTTCAAGCATATGAAAACAATCAGACAAATTGCATATTAATAAGATAGTTAGTGATGATTACCTTGATTTATAAACAATTTCGTTTTTCATTGCCATTAGTATCTGGAGTTTATTTTAAGTAGAAACTTAGATAATTTACTGCACGTATAAATTGTATGATGAAAAGCCAACAACGAATTATCTGGTGGTGATCATGATCGCACGCAGCTCATATGAATTGATTAGTTCAAGGACACTAACCTGTTTATTTACGTCGTATATTTTCTTGTTAATCGATTCTAATATCCTTCGAAAAATTTCAATTAGAATAGAGCAATACGCTTAGAATTGGAATGATTAATTTGACTATCCGAATTTTATAAAGACTACCCTGTAAATTTACTCGTTACAATAAGGCATAATATCTATGAAATTTTCGGTACTCCGACGAAAAGTTACTGCTAACATTTACATTGGGCTTTTTAGTTATATGAAAAAAAAAACGTAAATTATGTTGTAATAATTATGTAAAAAAAGCCATTTTGCCATCGATTATGAGTTATCGAAATTATGACACAAAAATACGTAAAAACATGCAATCAATCATTATCTAAGCTATAATAGAAATAGTTTAGAACTCTGAATGTGTAATGAGACAACATAAACAAACTAGGAATATTCACGTGTATCAGAAAATAGTTTTCGCTTTCAGTCTGTTATTGAAGCCGTCATTATCAATCATTAAAAAATATAATGAGTTTTGAAAAACACTGATTTTATCATATTTCATTAAAACATTTTTGTATTCTACATCAACGTTTTTATATTAAAAACGAGTCATAATAAAATAGAAATCAGTGCATAGTCTAATAACTCCTAACAAGACAATATCCTTTCTAATTTCTACATAAAGCAAAGTTTTTCAGATACTTGAATTGGATAAATAAACTTGTTTATATTAATCTTAAGGATACAGCATAAAACGAGTTGCATGTGTTCTTGAAGTTTGTTTTATCACGGTCAAAATCTGTCCTAGAAAGCTAAAAAATATATTTAAATTTATTCAACGTAAATAGAAATCCACTGGTACCGACTGAATACGAAAGAGCTCAATATTTCGCAGATTGATCCGTGGAAAACTAGTCGTTGTTCTTTGTCTTCAAAGAAACTTGTCAGAAAGTTCACAATTCAATAAAATAAATTGTAAATCGCCTTTGTTATGCCTTGAGCAAAATGTACTGATAAAAACGACTTAATTTAGGAAGTTTCGCGTATACCAAAAGACTCTGTTTTAGTCTACAGTATTAAAGTTAAGTAGAACAACAACAAAAAAAATTGTTCCACAGTAGTAAATAAGGCAGAGAAAAAATTATTTAACACTAAAATAACAATCAATGTAGAAGTTCATAATACATTCTATCAAATACGCTTATGAATATACCTAAATCTTTGTTGTCTGCGGTGACTTTGTCATAATTAGAGTTCCTATTGCAGATTCAAACGAAAAAAAAGATAATGACACGCGTTTTTTTTCTGTAGCAAATCATATGATGCACCGAGCTTATGTCATACACTAAGTGCAGGATTACGATAATAACTATTGAAAGTAATTATAGTCTTTGAATACAAGATTTAAGTTAGCCGGATTGCTCTTTGTGGTTTGAACTCAATTCACAGCAGAAAATACACATGATCAAAATCGAACCGTATCGAATCACAATAAATCAACTGGTTACGAACAGAAAAGAATGATTACCAATATACGACGAAGTTAAATGCTATGCAATAAAATTTTCTATATTTCAACAGCAGGATACGAAAACACAAATGCGTCAGGTATCAAAAAGAGGTCGTTATCGATTCCATGAAACGTCGTTCTATGGAAATTCGTTCGTGATGCTTTTTCTAATTACATGGGTTTTAGCATATCTTATCTATTGCTAAATATCACATGATGCTGGTTCTTTATTTCAAATTGTCATTCATATAATGCGACTCTTGTGAAAATTAAACACACATGAGTATACGCGAGGTATAAGGAGTACATTTTTATGAATATATTTTATTTTTTACATTGTAAATACTTGAAATAACATTTTTTTTACATAAGTAACGTGAAGTTACTAGGTAAGCAATTAGCGTTGTTGTTCTTCTAATGCGAATTTTCGAGAAATGATTGTTTTAAATTCAAAATGATTTGTTACCGATTATACACTTTAAGGATGAATTCAGACGGTGAGTGATTCCTTTTTGAAATATAATTAACAATTATGCTTTTTTCCAGGCTGCTTTTCTCAATGAAACTAAAAAACAGTTTAACTTTTCAATCCTGATAATCTCTTGACTCAAAGCACGACAGTTTAGCAGATAAGTATACACAATTAAAAAGATCAGTGAATACCGAAGGTTACAGAATACAAAAAAAAAGAATCTCGTCTAAAAAAACACAATAGAAGACTAAAATAGATATAGGTTGTCGAGTTCAAAATAGCAAGCACGGTTGATTTCAGTATAGAGTTCAAGCTGTTAAGTCTAATGGTTGAATCTAATTCCACTTTATTTCATAGCTATGGATTGATACTTGTGAAACACATCATCCAACAATTGCCGTTGAATAATCTGGAAAATATTCTATGAAAATGAAAATCTCTTGTGACATCAAACGTCTTAATAGACACGAATATTGTATCGTTTTGTTGAACATACAATAATTCGAGAGCTCCTTGTTGTTTGTTTGTTTGTTTTTTGAAAATTTCAGTAGTTCTTAATGACAATGAAATCTATTTATCGCTAAAAACCTTCGGTTAGATATTTTTGATTTGTGACAGTATCATCGAAGGCTATTTCTAACGATAATACGAAGTCGAACAGTGTTTGATACTCGTCGATGCTATCTTTGTACTTGCGGTGAATATGGTTTTTGTTTGTTTCGAATCGTAATAATTTATTCTATAAACTCTGAAAATTTCCTTCAGCAAACTGCGTCGAGAAATCTTTTTGGGTTATCTAGTTACTCGTAATACTTTCGTTACTTGACTATGAAATTCTTTATAAAAAATTATATGGATCATCGGATGATAAATTATTCTAATTAAAGTTATCATCTGATGATAAATCATCATAATTTTATGTATTTTCTTTTAATGGCTTATTACGTGAAAGATAACCAAGACATGTTTTACCATACTACAATGTATCTATTTTGTAAAAAGTTAATTCATTCCAATGGATAATCTGAGGAAATGCAAATCTAAGAGAAAGCTGTCAACAGAAGGATTAATTTAAAAAGTTTTCTTTTTTCAATCGTAGAAACTTGCAGTAACATCGTGGGTTTCAATTTTATTTATGTTAATATTCGTGATTTTGACGAGAGAATTTCACTGAGAATGCATCAATAGATGATAAAAACAAAATGTAGATTATCTATGACGTGAATCTCATCGAATAAAGACGTGTGAGACAGTATATGAGTTTTCTCTTATTATATCTATTAATGATGTTTGTTGATTGCGTGAGTTGTGTGTTGTTTCCGTCCTGTTTAATTTTATTCTTTTGTTGAAAAAAAAAACGGAAATCCAGACATTTCATCTATATTTTTATGCTTATGAATTGATCAAAAACAATATTTTGTGTTGTTTCTGTTAAATCGAAACTTTACGTTGTTCTTTAAGGGAAACTACTTGAACTATTTTTCGACTGAATTATTATTAGTACCCTATAATCATTATTTCTTGACTGAGACATAAAAAAAAGATTTTCTTCGCAATAAAATTAAGATCAAAGAAATATTGAAATCATGTCAGACGTCAAATTATAAATAACTTGACCTTTTTGATTAATACGTTGTTTTACAGACTGACTGCGCATTGGCATCGAATGACGTCATTTTCAAATCAACTCGTTATAAGAAATATTTTATATGGATTGGAATCTAGTAAAATCTTATAATCAATTAATTTGCATATTTTTGTTTTTCAGATCTCAAACACAACATTAGTCAGTGTTACGAATTCATCGAGGCGACAAGTTTTCATCTATATTATTAGGTAAATTAATGATAGTAAAAAGAAAGAAGAAGAGAACAGAATTCTCGTTGGTTTCTTCTAGGTTCTTGTTTCATAGTAGATTTCTCGTTTCTATCTATACTAGAGTATTTTAAAAAATAATAAAAGGAACAGACAGTACGAGAAACAACTTACAACAGGATCAATGAATAGTTATACTTTCAATGCAACCCGAGGGCTTGTTAAAGCTATATTAACATTAACTCATCAAGAACGCCATTCATCTGATGCACAAACTTTATGTCACTATGTTTATTGTAAACTATCATTGGATAATCAAGACGATAATAATGGTACATGCCATGTTTCATCGGTAAAATTAACTTTACCTGATGAGTCTCGGCAAGAAAAAAATTTATTTTGTATCTTTACTGTAAAATATATAAATCTTTATATCTATCCATTGCTTATTTTCATGGGCATATTCGGAAACAGCTTATCATGCCTTATTATGTTTCTTAATGTTCGTCGTAATGGATATTCCGCAAATTTATATTTAGCTTTACTAGCATTGGTCGATTGTCTATTTCTATTAGGTAGTGCATTACCTGACTGGATATCACAGATAGACAAGCAACTTGATGTAAAACATCTATCCGATTTCTGTTGTCGATTAGTTTACTGGTTTGGAAATTTTATAACGCATTTATCAGTTGGTCTTGTTGTTAGTATTACAGTTGAACGTTTTATTGCCATACAATATCCATTGATTGCAAATAAAATAAATACTGTTAAACATACACATATTGTATTAATTGCATTAATAAGTTTCTTCTTTCTATTAGATAGCCGAGTTTTTATTATTGTTAAACATTTAAAAGAAAGTATACATATTATATCAACATGTCATAATGATACATTTATTACATATGAACGACGTGATATACTACGATGTAGTATAGCCGATGAAAATATTAATCATCGATGGGTATTTATTGATTTTGCTGTATATACTATTATACCTTTTTTGATTATTATTACACTTAATTCTCTCATTATACGTCGTTTAATTGATGCACAACGTTTTAGAAAACCTATGTATCGTGTAAATAATAAATCTTTAAAAAATGAACAAAATAGTTCATACCGAAATAAACATGACAATGAACAAATAGTAACTGAAAAACATCGATGGGTAAGATCTTGTCGGTCAGTTCCAGCAACAGAAACACCACAAATTATGTTTCATCCGAAAACAAGTAAGTTGAAAAACAAAATCTCAACAAAAATAAACAATTTTTATTTCATTCAATATAGATAAACGTCGTTTACGTTCCACCATAAAAGAATCGAGTATATCAATTGAGTCAACATTAGAAAATAGAGTTCGTTCTCATGAACAATATGAACATTCCCTAATGCGTCAAACAACAAGTACAAATAATATGCGTTTAACGATATTATTATTATTTATTTCGTGTTCATTTTTAATTTTAACTCTACCAGCTGTTGTAATCAATTTAACAATGTCCACTAAGTTGACAACAAGTTCATCAAATTTTAAAAATTATTTACGTTTAACTAACGAAAATTTGAATTCGGATATAATGTGCTATTATACGATTGCACGTTTATTAATGGTTTTCAATCATGCAATTAATTTTATACTTTATTTTGTTGTTGGCAAACGTTTTCGGCGCGATTTAAAAAAACTTTTTATTTGTTACGGGAAAAAATAATGAAGAAACTATTCAAAACTTCGAAATAAAAATAAGTTTCATATTGTTTTGTTCACTTCAATTGTGATATTGACTATGAAATGATCGTTGTTCTGTATTTTGTTGAATAAATGTTTGATATTTTTTTTTTCGTAATTATAATACGTATTCAAAAGACAACACATGAGCATATTCCGACATTGATGAAACTACACAATAGTCTCTTGATAGTTTAAAGCTTTTGCAGTACAATTAATCTTGTAAAAAAATAATTATCTTTTCCAATTTTTACTGCGATATGCCGTAGTTCAATCTGCTAAACGTCGGAAATACTCTTTCGACATCATTTATCATAGGCGCGAAGTGATTCTTCTTGTGTTCTGTCAAATGTACCACTTGACTTTCTTTTCGTTTACTACTCATTATCGGATTTAATTTTGTTTGTTTGTCTAGCTCTCAGGAAAAACTGGATACTAAATTTTCTACGAGCCACTAAGCAAATTACAAAGGTCTATACTCATTAGCGTGTATTTGAAACTCTTTGAAGTATTCTTTCAATTGGACCAACTTCAAAGGTTATCAGACTTTTATTCGGGAGACATCTGTAAACGCATGCATTGATTGGATAATTTATTTTTGCTTGTTATACAGTCGATGGGATGGATATTTTCGAAACTAAACTACTGCGAATAACAACCTTAGGATTGTAATAGAACTCATTGTAATTGGATGAATTTTTTTCTTTTCTTCAGATGGCATCTAAAATAAAAAAGACAAAAGAACCAGCGGTAAACGAACTCTATGTTATTCTTTATTTCCATTTTTGTTATTGTTTCAATAGGCATTACCGATTGTAACAGATCCAGAAATGGCTGAACGCTTTGAATGTGAAATTGCTTGGTGTATTGGACAACTTGAATGCATGATGAAATCATCGTCAACTAAAGATAAAGATCCTCGTAAGTTTTATTTATTTTGAGAACATTTTTCACAGTTCAGATGCTAAATAGTCGAGCTCTGTAGCCACTCAGAGAATATTCACAGTGATGTCGTATTTCAATAAATAAATAATATAAAACATCTATTATAGCTCGATCTGCTTTACAAGTATTGACAAATCCTAAAACACCTTTCATTCGTAAACGACAAATGATGCAACAATTATTTGGTAATTATCGTCAAAAGATGCAAGATGAAGAGATAGCTAGACAAAAACGTATGTGTATCCATATGAATAGTTTCTTCTTAAATACACGGATTTACTTTTTCTAAATAAGGTCATAATCAAGTACAAACAAAAATAAACAGTGAAATTCCATTAGCTTCACGTTTTGTTCGTCGTACTCAACATGATAATGCTTCCGTAACAACAAAAGACAATACATTTTCATTTAATTTTGATATTCCATCATCGGATATGGATAAAAATTAAAAATTTTGTTGCATGTTTATTCTAGATATATCTATGGAGCAAAGTCTTCTTATTAATATAGTCGATCAAATAGTATTACTTAATGAAAATTTCTCAGCGAATGGTAAGATTTACATTGTATATAAACATTTTCTATGAATTATGTTTTTAGATTTGAATGCAATACAAACATTTAAATCGACATTATCTTCATCGTCGAATTCATCAATGAACAATTTATTACAAGTATGTTCTTTTTTCTCCTTCTGTAGAACAGCAATCATATATTGAACGAGAGGAGTCTTGAATACTCAAGAGATGCTTGTATCAATTAGCGATCGAATTTTTTCTCTCTAGAACTTGCCTGTTTCAGTACAACGTCAAGTAAATGAATATTTAAATGAAATACTTGCACAACTTGTCATTTGCACAGGTCTATTGAATATTTTTTAGTAAAATAATTTTCCTATTTTATTTTATTTTATTTTATTTAGGTGTTAATGCAAAATCACAATTACCAACAACCATATCTCATACAATCAAACGAACATTAGCGAATCGAAAAGAAATAACAATGAAAAATACTCATTTTGTAAAACAAGTCAATGCAATCAATGAGCTGCATGCAAAATTAAATACACAAATTCAAAATGTTTGTATTGAACAATTGAAAACGGTGAAAGCCAATGATTTAAATACAAGTCAAATTGATACACTTCGAGAACAATATCAATTACTACTCAAACAAATTCAGTATGTATCAAACGATAATTCAATTTGACTTTTTTTTCGTTTTTTTCTTGTATAGATTACGTCGATGTGAATTCATTCGTGATATATATTCTATGGAAAATATTCAAGCATTACAAAATATGAAGTAAACTAAAATATTGGAATTCTTATTTTTTGTTAATCTCAAATTGAAATTTTTATTTTAGACTAGACTGTGAAGAGAAACAACAATATTATGATGAACAAATAAATCATTTTAAAGCAATTGAAAAAGCTATCAGTACTGAAGGTGTTCATTATCAACATTTAATAAAACGTTATTATGAATTATGTGACGAATTAGTCAATGCTCAAAATGCACTTAAACGACTTAAACAACAAAAAGAAAATAATTTCATTTGATCAATTTTCTGAACGATAGAATATCTATTTTTGTCAGATAAAAATAAATAAATAATTATTCTATTAAAACATATGGATTTTGTCAAAACCTGTAGCTATTTAATAATAAAAAGAATCTGAAGTGTTCCATATTAAATTAAACAGGAATGGACGTGATTGTAAAATATTTGAAAAAAAGGGAACTCATTTGCATTATGATAATTCTATTTTTTCATAACAATAATCCTTAAAGCTTCTATCGTTTGATTTCTCGGTATTATCCAGGATCAAATTTATAAATCATTCTAGATATTTTTAGATTGACTTCGGTAGCATCTGTTAAAATCTTTTCATCGTGATTTGTTGTTTTGGAGAACAACTGTCGTTCTTAATTCTTTTAAAACTCTATCAGGGAGACTGATATCTTGACATGATAGAAAATTTTTTGAATCTTCGATATGAATTGCATCAAGAGTGAATTTGACCATCGTTTTTATCTGAAATAATTAAAATTGATAATTTTTCCTTCAGTGAACTGAACCGCTAACTACGGCTAATTTGTATCATCTGTATTTTGATTGAAATACCCTTATCGAAATTCAATATTGCTCTCAGCCACATGCGAGTAGCAGTATGGGAATTTCTTTTTGCCTGATCAGATGGATGAAAATAAGATGACAATAACAGGCTCCCACTCACCCGAAACAGGAGAGGTGTCACATATCCGAAATATCGTGCATGCTGGAGATGCCAAGGGAGACACCGACATACAAAACTATAACTAACACATAATACAAATACTATGCATTTGTAAAATTATTTAAGTGCATTCTGCGTTTCACGCAGAGACGCCGCATCTTCGGCGAAGTACTGAGGAAAAACATTTTCCTGATTTGAAGGCTATGACCAATACCCATCCTTGGGTCACAAATACTAAATTTACAGCAAATGACAGGTAAAAAGGTAAAACAGGCGCGCTTCCAACTACGTGGAAAAGACAAATCATTCGATATTGGCGCGTCGCTGTGGTAGACAAGCATGAAAACACGCGCATCTACTTAAAACGCACGTTGAATGCATGCACACCCACACACTATATATAGTGTTTTGCATATGTGACTCTATCGACGGAAGACTACGATTTAGCGTGCCTACCTGTGTTTCGCCGCTCACCCTCTCTCCTCACTCCATCATATGATGGACTTCATTTCTGGTTCCTCCGTCACGGTGAGTTGTACAGCAATATCATATGCATAGTTTCTACAATCGATTGTGGCACACAGACGGGAATTAGTCAAAGCTTTCAAGTCAGGAGTCTCTAGGTGGGGTCTAGAACTAACAGTCAAAAAATATTTTTTCCTCGGGAGATGCGGCATCTCTTTGTGGAGAAGTGTGAGAGATGCGGCGTCTCTGCGGCAGATACAGATTGCGCCTGATGGATTCTTTATAGCTATGATATTTATATTTGCTGGGAGTATTGCTGGTGTGTATCTCGCATCTCCCGTGGCATCTCTGACATGCCAGATTTGTTGGGTATGTGACACTGCTGTATCTTCGTGAACAATATTCTGCAGATAGCGTGACAATGTTGTAACGATACGAGATGTTTTATCGTGATATCGAACTGTTTTATTCCAATCATTCTTCTCCTTTTATAGTTACACTTTCTTTCTCCGGGGCGCGTCACTCAACCGGAGAGGACGAGAGAGAACACGACAAAAAGGAAGAGAGAATACACATGACAATGAGGAGAAAGTCGTTGTGTACATTGATTAGGATAGAACGAGTGCTTATATCTGCACAGTCACATTTTCAGCAGAAATGGACCACCCCACATAAAGTCATACGTTTTAAGTAGAAATGGAAGAGAAAGAATATATATACACACATATATAGATAGATAAATGTCATAGGTCCACAAGAAATTGAAGTTGTCCTGATCTAACTTTACTTTATAAATATATGCGATATTTATCAGTTTGATCCGTTCAGATCCCTTTAGTCATTTTAGCCTCTTGAATCCCTCTTTAGATCTAAAGTGATCAAAAGGGACTAAAAGAACTAAAGGTAGTAGAAGGACTAAAGGGAGCAAAATGACTAATGGGGGTAATGGGAGTAATAGGGCTAAAGGGATTAAAAGGACCCAAAGGATAATGAGGGTTTATATTTGTAAAGAAAAGTTAGACCAGGATAACTTTAATTTCTTATGGACCCATCATAGAAAAAGCTTTTCAGTAAAGCCCCGCTCGGGCTAAAATGTGGAACTCGCATATTACAGATCACTTAGAAACTGACCACATAGAGAGTTTTATTTATTTTTAATAGAATGAGCTTCATAATTGTTTTAGGAACTCAATGGAGAAAAAAATAAAAATACCTGAATAAGTGAAAACGCAGAATTTCGTTCATTTAAATTCCTTCTAAATACTTCTGAAATTTTCCAACTAGAAAAACTCCTACAGATAAGTTATAGTTCGATAAAGTTTTATTTTTTGAAGCTGTTGGTATACAAGAATACTGATAAGAAATATGAAATATGTCTTTTTTAATCTTGAAGTAAAATAAATATGAAATCAATTTTACACTTAAACATTGTTTTACTATTAGTAAATAGAATATATTACTTCCGTAAATTTTTTTGTTCCCTCGCTTGTAATATGATAAAATTTAAAAAGCATTTTCACTAAACGAATTCTTATTCTCGTTTATATTTTATTTCAATTAATATCTCTCTTATAATGATTGAATTATATCTTTATTTTTATACAGAAACACAGAAAATCATCTTTGAAAAAAAGCTTAATTTCGCAAGATATAAAAATATATGCTGAAGCTATGTTTGGTTTTGGAAGATTATTTTTAAAAATTCATCAGTTAGTTTGAAAATATGTTCAAGATTCTTCTTCTGATGATGACTAACAATTTACTAATGTGATTATAGTTAATTTAGCTAAATCTTTCTGAAACAATTAAATGCTATTTCGATTTCAAGTTGATTGGAATGATTATAATAGTAACGATAGTTTTTGTTTGCTGCTGAATTATAAATCCTAATATATAGCTTTTCTACGATTTACTTAGGGCATACCAAAAGTAAAGTTTTTTGAGGATAAAACTGTTCAAGATAGAGCTAACCAAGTTTTTATTTCATCAAATGTTCGAAGTAGTCCCCATGGTTATACACACATAATTTCATCCGTTCAATCCATTTATCAAAAGT
>CAJNYU010001672.1:0-14941 GCA_905331475.1 Rotaria socialis | reverse complement strand
CCAAAAATTTTTATAATTTTTTTGTGCACATGCGCATGATCTTCTTGAACTTCTTGGGCAAGATAGTCCTGCGCTATGGACACATCTTGAGTTCAAGTCTTGTCAAGCGCTTGAAAAAAAAAGTTCGAGTAGGGGAGATAATGAATTTGTAATTATTGTGTACGGTAATAGCTTTGTATTATTTTTCTTGATTTGTGATCTTGTTCCCGTAGCCGCTATGATTATATTATATGAGAAATGGTTATTGTTAATGTAATTGGATCAGTGTATGAATCGATATAATGCAAAAAATATGAACGAAATTCTTCTTAGAATCTCTGTTTACAATTGTCTATCCCAAGAAAGTTATTTGATTTATTTTACGTTGATTTTTCCTTCTCTCAATATAGAATTTGATATCCAAAAACATTTTGCAATATTAGTTTCTTGTTTGAAAATTATACGGTTTACTCAAAACTATTCCTGATAGTCCTTAAATGAATAATTTCATTGCTTAGAAAAGGCTTTCTGACCTATAAATAAATTACAATGTTTAATATCAGTTAATAATTTTTTTGTTCAAAAATAAAAATTCAAGTCTCTATATGCAGAGGCTTTTATATGAATATATGAACGAGTCTCTTTTCACGAGAGGCTCTATTTGTTATGAATTATAACTTGATGGAATTAAGTAATGATTGATTCTTGCGGGATGTTAAATTTTTTTATTATTACTATTGCTTGATGTTGTTTTCCAGGGTCGCCAAATGTTATAGTGTGAGATAAATGTGAGAGAAGTATGTGTGTACGTACAACGTGTACGTTAACTTTATTTAACAAGAATGTCCTTTATTCGATATTACATGAAGTATATAGCGAGAACGACAAGAGAAGAGGGAGGAGAACAGAGAAGAGACAAGAGAAAAGAGAAAAGAAAAATGAAGATTAAAGAAGATGATAGAGGATAATACACATATGTCGAGTGTGTATACTAGCGACGTCACTGTAACATATGTCAAACTTGAAGCTTGAATTCAATTGAAATTGAAAATTTCAACTTTCCATTTTTAAACCAATAGCTATATAATGAGATTGTTTTACAGCAACAATCAAAAAGAAAGGCCCTTTTATTTAAATTTTTGTCCCAAGACGTTTCGATAATTTTATTACCATTAACTATTAGACGCTACAATGGAGAAAAAATGAAACAAATAAATAAACTTTACAAATAAAATTGAAAAGAGATAATACATTAAAGTGAATTAGATGATGTAATGTAGAATAAGGTAGTAAAATATATGAAAACGTTGTCATCATGGCATAGCGTTTCAAAAATAACATTTGATAGTAGTAATGTGGATATTGTTGATTATCATGGGATTATAGGTAATGTTGGTTAAAAATCTTCTATTTTTAGAATGAAACAAGGTGATGTGTAAACTATAATTGTGTAAATAAGTATCAAGTTAATGTATATTATATAGTATTAATCACTTAATTCATTTGAAAGTATAATCATAAAACATATAGATTGAAGTAATATTTTGATGAGTGTATGCATGTAGGTATCAGTAATATTTAATAATCGTATATGAGTGAAGATGTTGTTGATAAATTCATAATATCATAAGAGTGTGGGGGAGTGGGTGTGCGGGCGTAGGTGAGAACCTTCTTCAGCATAAAACTGCATGGCAGTCACACCCACACCCCCACATGCATACACCAACATCCTTATATGGCAAGAATGCTATGATGATTTATAGAATTAGCGTTGGAAAGCAATCGATGTTTCGTTCTGCGAAGAAAGTGTTTCTATTCCGAAGAGCATCGTAGTCGGAATTTTGGCATTGTTAATAAAGCAACCCATGACAGACGAAACTGGGTTTCTTTTCTGTTAAGATATCTGTCAGTCAATATCTTTGTTGACAATACTTTTTTACCGAAAAAAGCAGCAATTTTGACGAATTTTCTTCTGCATGACTAAGGGATTAAATTTGTTCCTCTTGACAGGGTGTGCGTGTGAATAGGGGAGTTGTGATGGGTGTCACTGTCGGTGTGGGCTGTGATATGATATAAGATTCTCACTCCCACCTATACACACACTCTGTCCATAGAATCACAGTTGATCCCTTAGTAATGCAGAAAAAAAATTCGTCAAAATTGCTGCTTTTTTTGGTAAAAAGGTATTGTCAACAAAGATATTGACTGACAGATATCTTAGCAGAAAAGAAACCCAGTTTCATATGTCATGGGTTGCTTTATTAACAAAGCTAGAATTCCGACTACGATGCTCTTCGGAGTAGAAACTCTTTCTTCGCAGAACGAAACATCGATTGCTTTCCATCCTCAACTTTATAAACCGCCATAGGATTCTTGCCATATAAAGACGCTGGTGTATGTATGTGAGGATGTGGGTGTGATTGTCGGTTTTATGGTGAAGAAGGTTCTCACCGAGGCTCTCACACCCACACCCACCTTCATGGGTGAGACAACTAGAAAATGAAGTGAAACGATTCATCGAAAACTGTCCCAATAGCCAAGAACGTTGCACTAGATAATCAGACTCAGTTTTAACGTCGTCTCTCCACAAAACACTTTTCGCCAGCCTTTCTTTCATCTTTGATTTTGCTCATGATGTTTACCTGTTTCTTTTTCAAAGAACGATCTGTATGAACAACGGTTGATTGTAGATGTTGTTAATTGAAACAAACACAATCAAAAAAGACTCCCATTTTCGGCTATGCCTTCACTCTTTCAAACACTCCAAAAAACAAAAGAAACTTCTGTTGCGAACGAGCAACGTTTCAATTTCATAAACGTGAAATACAAAGAGGATGTGGGTGTGCGCAGCTATCATATATATATATTTCATCCTTACTAAAGAAATCATCAAGTGGCAATTAGGAGTGGCAGTTTATCTTTATTTTCCTTTGAAAAAGTAAAGTAAAGTAAAGTAAAGTAAAGCAAAGTAAAGTAAAGTAGCTCTACTTTACCCGAAAAATAAAGTAAAGTAAAGTAAAGTGAAGTGAAGTATCTTTATGTTTCTGGAGAAGTAAGATGAAGTAAAAATGCGATAATGGAAAGCATATAGCTGTTTATTATTGACTGATTTTTTCATTATGACACACTAAAGAGCTTCCAATATGTCAATATTTGTTTTAAATTACGGACTTAGCGTCATAAAAACTCTGACCATAATTACATTAGTTTTAGGATTGATATGAGCCCTGATTATTTTTCAAAAGTTTATTTTATCTTTGATCACTACTCAATTTCCCACACCAAGTTCCTTCTCATCTATCTAAAATCCTTTTGGTCATCGTTTTCATATTAATCCTTTTAGTTCGATAGTAGTAAATACTTCGAATACGAATATCAATTTATTTTCAAAGTACAGTTGGATAATAAGAAACATATCAAGCACTCTCAGAAAGTCTTTCCAAAACCAGCTTTGACCTGCAAGCTCGTTGAGCGTGAATAAGTTTTGTCAAACATAGGGTGATATGATAGAAAAGTCTTTTATCGGTGAGAATAAATAGGAAGCTACCAAATATTCAATGTCTTTTCATAGATGATAGTCAAGCACTTAGGGATTTGCAACATGATGGCGGTTGCTTTTCATCAAGACTTTGACGACGCATTTTAGCGGATTGAGAATCATTCGAGTACGTGGTAACAATAACTTGATTTTAGTAAGGAAACAGGATATATAAAATAGCGTCTAAAGTCAATACGAAACAATAAAATTGAGACCCGGGCTAATGGAAAAATGTAATCGGGCTCGGGAGTAAAACAATAAGTGTGTTTGCAGATCATAAAAATATCGCTTGATGAATTCCTATTGTCCCTCATAGTGATTTTTCCCGATCTATGGAAAATATTTTATATGGATTCATTGACGATATGTTTGAACGAAATATAAAGCTCAGTTCTTTCTCTCTAAGTATTCGATTTCCGGCTTGATTTTCACTCTCTAATGAAACACTTTTGCTCTAGCCCACTATACTTGACAGTCATTGTCTCGTTTTTTATCGATATTTGACAGTTTTCCAGCAGAAGAACCACATATGACTCCAAATAAGTAGCATGTTTCGAATCAGCAGAATAAATTGAATCGGCTCATATAATTTTCAATTTATTTCTGTAACTATTCTTGTTTTGGACAAATTATAATTCTGGCCTACCTCTGCCTCTGGATTAAATGGGAAACTGAACTTCATCGTAACCCGTTTGGATAATGTAGACGCAATTAATTAGTTTAAAGCTGCAACTGATAGGCCAAATCAGAGCTGTCTAGTTATATAAATGGTGCCTTTTGGTGAAATTTATTTCTATAGTTAACCTGGCGGCAGAGTAATCCGGGTAAAAGTTTAATCAAAAACAATCTTACCAGAAACAAATGGAAACTTATATAGATCGAATCACTTTGTTCTATTGATTCGGAATATGCTACCTGTCTGAAGATCTTGCCAGTGCATCCGTATGAGATATTATTCATGTGACTGACACACTAATTACATTAGATTTGTAAGACTTTCTGGGAGTGCTTGATCTGTTTCTTATTATCCAACTGTACTTTGAAAATAAATTGATATTCGTATTCGAAGTATTTAGTACTATCGAACTAAAAAGATTAATATGAAAACGACGATCAAAAAGACTTTAGACAGATGAGAAGGATCTTAGTGTGGGAAATTGAGTAGTGGTCAAAGATAAAATAAACTTTTGAAAAATGATCAGGGCTCATAGCAATTCTAAAACTAATGTAATTATGGTCAGAGTTTTTATGGCGCTAAGTCCGTAATTTAAAACAAATATTGATATATTGGAAGCTCTTTAATGTGTCATAATGAAAAAATCAATCAATAATAAACAGCTATATGCTTTCCATTATCGCATTTTTACTTCATCTTACCTCTCAAGAAAGATAAAGATGCTTAACTTCACTTTACTTTACTTTACTTTTTCAAAGGAAAATCAAGATAAAGTGTCACCCCTAATTGCCACTTGATGATTCCTTTAGTAAGGATGAAATATATATATTATGGTAGCTGTTCATACTCACACCCTCTTTGTATTTCACGTTTATGAAATTGAAACGTTGCTCGTTCGCACCAAAATTTTCTTTTTTTTTGGAGTTTGAAAGAGTGAAGGCGTAGCCGAAAATGGGAGTCTTTTTTGATTGTGTTTGTTTCAATTAACAACATCTACAATCAACCTTTGTTTATACAGATCGTTCTTTGAAAAAGAAACAGGTAAACATCATGAGCAAAATCAAACATGAAAGAAAGGCTGGCGTAAAGTGTTTTGTGGAGAGACGACGTTGAAACTGAGTCTGATTATCTAGAGCAACGTTCTTGGCAATTGAGACAGTGTTCGATGAATCTTTTTGCTTCATTTCCTAGGTCTCTCGTCCCTGACGGTGAGTGTGGGTGTGAGGGCCTCCGTGAGAACCTTCTTCATCACAAGACCTACATCCCCATTCACATCCATACACTCATCAAAATGTTACTTCAATCTATATGTTTTATGATTATACTTTCAAATGAATTAAGTGATTAATACTATATAATATGCATTAAGTTGATACTTATTTACACAATTATAGTTTACACATCACCTTGTTTTATTCTGAAAATAGAAGATTTTTAACCAACATTACCTATAATCCCATAATAATCAACAATATCCACATTACTACTATCAAATGTTATTTTTGAAAACGCTATGCCATAATAATAACATTTTCATATATTTTACTACCTTATTCTACATTACATCATCTAATTCACTTTGATGTATTAACTCTTGTCAATTTTATTTGTGAAGTTTATTTTCTTGTTTCATTTTTCTCTATTGTAACATCTGCTAGTTGATGGTAATAAAATTATGGAAACGTCATAGGACAAAAAATTAAATAAGAAAGTTTTTCTTTTTGATTGTTGCTGTAAAGCAATCTCATTATATAGCTATTGATTTAAAAGTTGAAAATTGAATTCAAGTTTCAAGTCTGACATATATGTGTGACTAGAAATCTTTGATAAAATTCGTTCAACATTTTCATTTGAAAATACATATTGATTTCTATGATTGCTTAAAATTATAGTTTAAACTTAATTCTACTTGAAAATTGTAATGGGAAAATATGTTTAAAATTTAATTACTGTATCAAAAACTGAAATGCACATGACTTCATTATGTTACGAATTACAATTCTATGCATATACAATATTAAGAATATCAACTGATGAAGTCCTCTCAGGAAAGAAACCACCGTTCTCGTGTTATGGTGATATAAATCTAGTCACACATCTACAGTCTCATGGCACATATGAACGGCAACTGATAGTCATATGCAACTGATAGTGTTTTTCTGAATTGTTCTTTAACAAAACGTAGAATGGATAGCGCCTGCCTCAAAAATTTTCAAATAGGCAGATAACAATGTTCTGCATTTAAAATAACAATATATCTACATTTCTTGGGGTTCACACCGAAGGGATGAGAGAACTAGGAAATGAAGTTAACCGATTCATCGAAAGCTGTCCCAATATCCAAGAACGTTGCTCTAGATAATCAGACTCAGTTTCAACGTCATCTCTCCACAAACACTTTTCGGCAGCCTTTCTTTCATCTTTGATTTTGCTCATGATGTTTACCTGCTTCTTTTTCAAAGAACGATCTGTATAAACAACGGTTGATTGTAGGTGTTGTTAATTGAAACAAACACAATCAAAAAATACTCCCCTTTTCGACTACGCCTTCGCTCTTTCAAACACTCCAAAACAACAAAAGAAACTTCTGTTGCGAACGAGCAACGTTTTAATTTCATAAACGTGAAATACAAAGAGAGTAATGGAATTAGCTTCTCGCAATCAGCAACATAATTTTTTTTCAGTCGGTCAGACTCAAGTAAGATATTGTTCATTGTAGTGTATAACACAGCAAGAATTTATTTTTCAGGATAAAATGGCAGCGAACATGAAAGCTGAGACCGTCCGTGGCAAAGAAATTAATAACGCATCGCAACATACACCGTGGATACAAACTTCGTAATAAATATTATGTGGAACTTTCTGACATCGTAGGAAGTACTTTTCATTTGTTTACCTACAGGAATGCATCATGGTCTACTTGGCAGAAGGTCCTGCTCATTTTAATTATCATCTTATCAGTCATCCTTTTGATCGTTGTGATCGTTATCGGAGTATACATCGGTCGACTTTCCGGCTCAGGTTCGTAGTGTTTGTTCGTTCCTTATATATTAAATTTGAATTTTAGATTCCCTAAATATAGTTGATGATCCCGCCTATCTGATTGTAATAGCCAAGTCAAACGAAAGAACTCCTCATTACTGAATCAATGATGAGAAAAGAGCTTGGTAGTATTTATGCATGTAGAGCAACTAGAAAATAAACTCTTAAAATGTTCTGCAACGATCGAGTCTGATTTTTTGCAGAAATTTTCCATGAGCTTTCCGGATTTTGGACGGTCTTACGTTGAAATTTCAAAATCTCTCTAGTAGTTTGATAAAAAAAATGGCTCGACCGCTTATTTTACAGAATAGCGTTTGAAGGTATTCTTGGAAAGGGGTTTGATTGGTAAAACTCAATGTTGATTCGGAAAACAGTAAAAACGAAACAGATAGTGAACCGCTAACACTGTCAGAAAGAGCCCACCGAGTATAAACCCGGATGCTACCACCGCCAACATAGTGGATACAGAGTTGAATAAAAATCATACAGAACAGGTCGCACAAGTATTCATGCATCATTTTTTGCATCGTAACTTTGATTTCGCTAGTCTTCTCGGCGCTTTGAAGAGGACTTTTGGATATTTTTACCCAGATAGAATAATCGTTCTTCATGTTTTTTCACTTCGAATCACAGTGAGGAACCAGTGGACAAGAATCATCTCGTTGAATTGTATAGAACACATCTCTAACATTCATTTATTATAGAAGCCGTATTTGATCTTTATGTTAAATACCTTCCGAAATTGCCTGTCTCCGTTTTGCAGGTGCTACAATTGAGTAGAGTTTAATTGAGCTCAAAGTCTCAGAGAACGTTCTTTCATATCTACGAAGTGCCCCTGCCGTATTTTTGCAAAAAAAGAAATTTAGTTAGAAAATGTACCTTACTACGTATATCATTCGGCGCAATTTGACACGCTGATTCTGAAGATTGCCGTAGCTACGCGCTAAGCTATTACTCTAGAGACTAGAGCCTGTCGAATGCAGAAATCTTTGACCCAGTTAATTTAAAATTTCTGAAACCGCAAACCGACTCGGTTCCATCGTACCTATGCTACTGAATGAAATATCTTAATCAGAAGTTAATGGTTCAAGTCGCTCGAAACACGAAGAGTTTGTGTCTCATTTGTGTATTGGATGACTGGCATACTCTATGTCTTGATGATATAAAGATAAGTAAATGCGACACGTTCACAATCATACTCAATAGATTCTAGTGAAGTGAAGGATGCGGATGTGGGAGTGAGAGTGTTGGTATGGGTTGTAGAACATGTATGTAACAACCCACACCGTCATACATCCATTCACACTCTGAAGATAGATTAATGATGTTAGTCAGATTTTCATATTGCAATCGGGAACACGTTTTTTGCTGTTTTTCTACTACTTGTATGTGTGTATGATATATTCCTTTGGATCCGAACCTGTATCTAGACCCAGATCCAGTTCTGGATACGTTTGCAAGGCTCCACGAGAGACACAAAAAGGGATATGGGGGTAAAAATCAAGGCTATGGGCAATTACCTACTGAGTTCACGTTCATTAACTCTATTCGGTACATGATTTTCGCCGAAAGTTTTTCGAAAAACAAAGGTTTGTTTTTTAAAAGTTGGTTTCTTAATTGATACATATTCATTCATGAGCAATTAGCAGAGGGGTCACTATGGAGTCATCCTACACTATAAAAAAAGAACAGTATAGAATAATAAACCATTACAGGTTTATTGGTCTGCAGATATGTTTTACGACGAGATCACTGAGAAGCAAAAACGTTTTTGATTTCATTATCACAAATGAAAGTTCTAGTCAAAACATACTTATATCCGATATTAGATCATTCGGTTTTACCCATGAAAAACGCGAACTAAAACAAGTTTATAAGGTCAACTTTCGCTCAATAAAACGCAAAAGATCAGTGTGCTTAGTATTTTGACGTTTTCTCATCTACAGTCTGACTATTAGGGCTGGTGGATGTCTCATGGATTAGAGAACAGTATAACTTACATACATATCCCAGATCGTGGAGGTACGACCAGAAAGCACGGGAAAGCGCTGAAAAGTCGAAACAGTATTCCGGTCGGAAATTGACGGATATTTTCCTGTGAATTCCCAGCAATTTCCTGTGATTTCTGGCAGGAACTTATTGGAAAAACATCGGAAAACAACCGAAAATTTTCAGGCGGAATAATACTACCGATTCTCGCAGTATCCGTTCTCCGGAATCATTCACCTGGGAAGTAACTCATATGTGTGGTACAAGAAATGCTACAGGACAACAACCGATAGAATTTGAAGAAACGTCATCTGTCGGGTTGGTGGTATCTCGAACGTTTCCTGAGTGGTGAAAGAGGTTTCGTACTTTTCGTTTTAACAGACATGAATCTGGTCAAAACACATCTTTTCACATTAAATTATTCAATGGAAGTAATTTGTAGGCCACGTTAACATGAACAATACCGAGGACTAGCGCAGCTAGTAACCATGAATCCTACCAATAACGGCATAGAACTTCTTTAGAAACCACAACATCTGACTTCAGATTCGTCTTCAGTTCCGAAAACTGGGTTTGGTAAGATATTTTAAAATGATGTCCTATTTGTAGCGAACGCGTTCAAGATCTTGATTTCACCTTTTGAATACACGATGGCTATATAATGCGTAGATGCATCAGTGTTTGGGTAGTAATTCATCAATGTTAATAGCTATTGAGTTCGAAATTGTAACATTCGATAATCCTTTTCCGCTATCGCAAAATTGTATGCTTCTGTCAACTGAAAAAGCACTGATCACATGAGACATGTCTAGGCACATTGATTTCGAAGCATTGTCTTGATTTTAGATCCGTATTAAGCCATCTTTCATGCAAAAAAAAAGAACGACTTGAATCAAAATCAACGTCCTATTCTGAATATGCGTTGAAAGCGACATCAATTTTTGTAAGATTCAAATATTTGTTAGGATTTTTTTTTCTAGGAAACAAAGAACCCTACTCCCCAGGTGGAAACCGTACGGCGGGTAACTGCTGGTTTCGGTGAAATTCCTCAAAAACATGGAAGTAGTATTCCGGGACCGGTTACAGCTTCTTCCCTGCTGATTCCTGCAACCGGATGGTATGTCAGGATCTCGCTGCCGTTTCCGGCAAGATTCCTGAGAATGGTTCTGATGCCTTTTCACGGGAGCAGAATCCGAACTATATTCCTTCCGTTTCCGATTCAGTTGCAACGCCCAGATCTGACCGTTTTTATTTTCTTTCAGACGGCGTAATCCCGCAACCGGAAACGATAGGACCTATTCGAAAATGTAATCCTTATAACTAGATGACTTTAATACTTTACAATCGACAAATTGGATCCTTCTCTCAAAAGAATCTCTAGAATAAAATTGTATATTCAATGTTCAAATGTATGGAATATTAAGAATAAATTAAAATTCCATACAAGCATTGATAAAGATTTTGGTTCTCTTCAGAACATTGGACTAAATTGGACATGATAGTCATTCTTAAAGTCGTTTTAAGTAGTACGAGTTTAACAGCAGTGTGAGAACAAGCAGACTGGATAAAAAATACCACGTAAGAGCTTGCACAATTTACAGCCCACTGCTGAGAACAATAGTTGAATCGAGACCACGATAGACTACGGAGTTGTGTCTTCAAATTGTAAGATATTTTTTAGCTCAGATAATCCCTCGCGACAATGAACGACAACTAGGTAAGCGAAACGACTACTGAGCTGATTTAAATTAATTGCATTGCGAGAATTCAAAACCATCTAATACAAAAAAATCGACATCATAAAAAGCAATAAATTACACGTCCATCTCTGGAAAGCATAGAAACCGGCAAAATACTCAAATCTTACCATTTTAAAGTTTTTCAAATGCATCTGTCACAGATACGAACGGAAGCTGACAGACAGGTACTGGAGCAGAAAGACCATCTCTCCGACTCCAACCGAATTAGATATGCCAAAAAACGAAAGTGCTCAATAAAAGTATTGAAATACTAAAACAATCGTCAGGCTGCATAGCAGCTGACCTTCACCTATATATATATATATATATATATATGCGTGTTCGATACTTAGAAGTTCATTCACTCGTCCATGCAGCTACTAATAAAGTGCCTTTAAGATTGCCTGAGACTCTTCAAACTGACCTAGCAATACATGAACACTCTGAAGATTACCAATCTATCCACATGAGTGGGCATTCAAAGTTCCAACCCCATATGCGTAATAAACATGTTCAGATAAGTCACAGGTAACACTGCACATACTTTTTTATGCCGAAACTTTCTCAAAATCATTCCAACCCCATTGCTAACATTAATCGATGATAATTGAAGACAAGAATCGGCATAGGACTTTGGACTTGTTATAGATCTTCCTTGAGCAACATTTACAATCAGTGTCGTACTCTCCCTCAGCAGAATATCATCTAAATAAGATAAATAGAACAAATCACCTTCAAAGATCTTTGTTAGCAAAATCGTGATTTCGGGCATAAATCAAGTTCGAATTGCAGCGTTTCTTCGCGGAAAGATCTTATAATATAATTTTCTATCCATCTGAATCTTCTAATCACAGAAATACGTTATAACTAAGGTAGTCACAATAAAGATCTCTAGTGATCTTCGTAGATCTTTCATATCTGTTTCAGGATGCAGAATCATGGGTTCCGTTACACTTCCGATTTACTCCATCAATATCCTTTGCTTTTCCGCTTTGGATGTGAAGGTTTCCGCTGGCATTCCTGATTTCCTCCTGTCTGGTCCTCTAGGATAATTGTATGTTCCTTAGAGTTCACAATGACTGGATTTACGAGGAAGTAAAGGATTAAGGGTACGGCTTTTTCCGGATGGAATACTGCTTCCACTTCCTATTGCTTTTTCTGCAGGATCCGGCGGGAAAGACTACGGGACCGGGGGAAATCACCGGAAAGAAGCCGTTTCCAGACCGGTTCCGGAAGGATCTGGGGATCGGAATCATCGACCTGGGTTCTTCCGGAAGGGCTCACTGAAAAATGATTTTTCGCAAAAAATGCCATTTATCAGTTACAACGAAATAGCCGAGTGTCCTTAATGCCAATCAAAGGAAAACAGCGACAGATTATATGGCGAAAGGAGCATTGTGAGAGAAATGATTTTTCAATGAAGCATGGGGGAGGGCGGAGTAGAGGTCTTTGCTTCATAGAAATAAAGTTTCATAAGAAATATTTTAATAATATATGGCACCACTCCGCGACTTCTAACGCATATTCCGAATATGATGTTGGTTTTTATTCAAATCATTCGTTTTTACATGAAAGATGACTCGATACGGATCAAAAATATATGAAAGACATGCTTCAAAACCAATGTGTGTAGGCATATCTCAAACGATCAGTACTTTTTCAGTTGGGAAACATACAGATTTGTAGGGGCCGAACGTGATAGCTAATAATATTGATGAATTACTATCAAAACACTGATACATCTACCAATCATATAGCCATGATATACTCAAAAGGTGAAAACATGATCTTGAACACGCTCGCTATAAATAAGACGCCATTTATAAATATCTTACACAACCCAGTTTTCGGAACTGAAGACGAATCTGAAGTCAGCTGTTATCATTTCTAAAGCAACTCTATGGGTTTATGCGGGATTATCAATGATTACTAGGAGGCTAGCTCAAATTGTGGTTGAAACTAACTTGTCCGCCAACTTTTTTACATCGGATAACTTAATGTGAAGCGATATGCTTTGACTAAATCCATGTCTGTTAAAACAAAAAGCCGACGACCACTTTCACGACTTACGAAAAGTCCAGAACACCACCATCTCGGCATATTGGATTTCTTGAGATTTGGCCGGTTTTTTGCCTGTAGCATTTCTTTCATCCCATATATGAGTCACTTGGATAGCATTAGTTTGTAGCTTATACTGTTCTCTACCCAATAGGACATCTGACAACTCAGACGGTGAAAGCGTTTATCAGAAAAGGTCAAAATAGTGAGCATAGCAATCTATTGCGAGTTTTTTGGAATCAAAATAGACTCTATACACTAATTTTTGCTCGCATTTTTTATAAGTAAAACGAAATGACCTAATATTTTGGATTCACCTATATATATATATATCCATTAGACTTTTCATCTCAGATAGCTAAGTGAAAAAAGTTTCTTTCTCGACGACCAATATCGAGAGTTGAATCGCCCTGTTTTAGGCCCTCGTTGAAAATTTATCTTCGATCATGCAAATGACCTGTCCCATTGCAATACGTAAATTGCCAATTGACCAAATATCGCTCTTCGATTTTTTTTTGGATTGGACAGCTTGCAGCTTCATTGTTGTCTTGCAAGGATGTGTTTGGTATAAAATATTTGTTCAGTTTTTAAACATTCAAAAGTGGTAGATTTTCGAGATGAGTAGAATCCCTACTGAATAACTAGATTCTTTCAAATGTAAAGGAGAGAAACATTTTTATGAAGAGAACTCATCGCTGAAGTCGAAATTCAAGTATGAAACTTTAGAAAAGGACGAAGAAAAATAGTTCTGTGAATTATTCGATGAGAAACCTCAAAATGTTGCGGGCCAGGAACGATCTTATCTCTTTATCGATCAGGGATACATATATATGATATCGAACATTTCAACGTTATGAAAGTTTCTTTTTGTTTAGGGTCAACATCGTCAAATTCAAGTAAAAGTTTCTATCTTTGATTTATTAAGTAGAAAACATGCTTTATTCATAGGTGCTGTCTCCTCACTTAGCCAATGTTCTAATTATACACTCGATACAGACTCAAGCCGCCTTGCGACGTATAGTGCGACTACAACGGGTTGTGATAGTACTGTTTTTTCAACGGCATTAAGTTATTGTTCAAAAATAGACATGATCTGAACTTTCTTCCTCAGAGTAGCGACGTCTCAATCATTCTCTTTGATATGTGAATAATCGCTTGGGTACGTTTTACGGGTGGAGGTGCAACTACATTAGCTACAAGTGCTACTTTATCTTACCGGTGTGGAACGTCTTACACAGGTTGGCTTGTTAGCTCTTTGCCATCGACTTCTGGTACAACCGTATCGTCAGTCGTCTGTTTCAGCTGGTCGACCAACATTTGCAACTGGGTTACGGTGATTTCTGTTACTAACTGCAATGGCTTTTACGTCTTTCAGCTTCCTTCTCCACCGGTTGGATGTAATTCACGTTATTGTACTCAATAGAGTAGACATTGCCTTTACTCTAAAATTTCTCAAATTTACATAACAACTTCAAGTGTAGCATAACTTCTTGTTTATTCGACAAATGAATCCAACTTCACAAAACCATCTGGCCGAATTGAACAACATTTCTGTAGTTCCTCAGTCTAATGGATCTCCATCGGGGCTGCAGAAAAATTTGACTTTTCTTTGGCTGTAGACCTCACACATTGTTTTATTCCACAGTATTTCTTCATTTTCCTAATTCCGAAAATCGCTGTTGACCGTTTTCACTGATTGATCTACTCGTCGAGAGAAAACGACAAGGGGGAAACGGCGGATTCCGGATTCCCAAGATTCCCGGGATTCCCGTGGGATTCCGGAAATCCCGGAATCCCATGGATTCTTGGAACTTTTATAATAACGAATGACATTCCAGAAATTCGTATTTAACCTCTATGATCTTCAATCTAGTCTCGAAAATCTCATAGAGCTCAGTGCTAAGGCTTCACTGCTTTATC
>CAJNYU010001669.1:109288-123976 GCA_905331475.1 Rotaria socialis | reverse complement strand
ATATTGATGAAATCGTTTGTGATAGGATCTTTAGAATATTTTGAATATCTGAATAGGTTTTATGGGTGTCAATAATAACCAGTTAGAATTTCCGTATTTTTTGGCACTTAATGAGAATACAAAAACACTTTACATATCTGACCATGACAATAATCGAATCATGAGTTATGCGTCAGGTGCGTCAGTAGGTACAGTGGCAGCCGGAGGTAATGGTTTTGGAACCAGTTATACACAATTGGAATATTCTGTTGGATTATATTTTGATTCATTAACAAATAGTCTTGTCGTCGCTAATTCAGCTGCTCATAATATTGTTCGATGGATATTAGGTGATAATAGTTGGACACAGGTTGCTGGTATAAGTGGAATACAAGGAAATTCCTCTAGCTTACTTAATCTTCCAATGGGTGTGACATTTGACCCGATGGGTAATATGTATGTAGCTGATGCATATAATCATCGTATACAATTCTTTTTATCGGATCAAAGTGAAGGTAGAACTATTGCTGGGATTACTAGTTCACCTGGAATGAATGATATACAATTAAATACACCTTATTCAATAAGATTAGACAATCAACTGAATCTTTATGTCGTAGATTTGGGCAATCATCGAGTACAAACAATTTTACGCTATTAAACAAATATTGTTTTGTTATCGTTATTAGAAATAAAATATATTAAAATTTTGATTGAATAACAAAAGAAATTGTTTTTTTCTTTCTCAAATCACTATGTTACCTTTCGATTACATGATCAAATCAATATTTCGTTTTCTCATAATTCATTGGCTGAAAAGGCAAACTCATAGTATATGAAACTTTAACATGAATAGACAAATAATGCTTATAATATGACAACAATAAAATCTATCCAAATTGAAAATATACTCTGAATATGAATCATTTTACATTAACAATATCAAATGCTAGGTTTCCGAGATTCAAAACGAATCAAACTCAAATTCAACTTGACTCGACCTTTGATAAACTTGTCAAAAATAATTTTCTGTAATCATAATTTGTTATTCATGTGAATGAAGTGTGGCGACCAATGGCCGAATTACGATAATTCCAGCGATCTCTTGAAAATAGTATTCGGTCATTTTGATAATTTGGTCGACGAACAAGCGAGGCAAACACTTCATCAGATAGTGCAAGATGAAAAGAATCCTGAGGGTGTGGATTTAGGTGTAGATACTGTGAGAATATCAACTCAGAGAGTCACACCCACGCCCCAGTTTTCGAATTTTAATTTTAACGGGTGGGGCAAAAGTTCTGCATCGATTTTGTTTTCGATATAGCGCTGTAATGAAATGATGTAGAGACCTTATCTTTTTTTGTTACAAAGAGCAAAATGTCTAATGCAAAAATATACAAATGAGTATCATTCAAAATGTTTGATAAAGGCTACAGAAACTTTCAAACAAAAGGCATGGGGAAATCATTCCACAACTATTATTTTACCTTGGAAAATATTTCATTTAATATGACCACTCTTATTCTTACTCTTCTAGTCAAAGTTTTACACGGTATGAGTAGTGAAGTCTTGTAGCACAAAAAAGAAGCTGTTCACATTTTTATGATGACTAAAACAAACGTTTTGATGATATCATCTGATGCCTGCATTTTTCGTCGCTCTCAATCGCAGACGGAAAAATAAATTCTATGCTGACAGAGAGATTGTCAGAAACTATATCTTTCATATGAATAACAAAGCTTGATGAGCCATCTATCGCAAGTTATTATTTGAAATAGGACGCAGGTTTTCTGTGAGATATGCAACCAAATATTTGTTGTCGTATTGACAATTATAAATCCGCAAGATAACATTTTTAATGATATACTCTTCTGTCTATTCTCTTGTATGCGAGATCAATTATTTTAACTATATATATACGATTCTCAAAAACATTTGATGATGTTGAAGAAAAATGTCATCAAAGTTGTGGAAGCATTTTTCGATGCTTTTTGTTCTGGACCTTCTGTCGGCGTTATCAAACATTTTCAATGATATTCATTTGTATATTTTGCACTAGACACTTTGCTCTTTGTAAAAAAAAAAAGATAAAATCTCTAGCTCATTCCATTAGAGCGCTATATCAAAAAAAATAATGCAGAACTTTTGCTCCGCCGGTTATGTTCGTAATTGACATGGCACGTTTAATGCTTCAGGTTAGCAAAAACAAATGGTCATACTTTTTTCGTCTTACACATGAGGGCTTTGCTTCATGACATTGACGCTCATCTCCGCTTAATGAAAGCTTACATTTTCCCACAAGCAAGACGAAATCTGTTCAATTGATTGATTGGACTTTATTAGTTAACATTGATCAAAGAAAAAGTATCCCAAGACAACATGCGCCACCCATCAAACATACTGTGCTTGAACAATAAATGAAGCTATTCTATATGTCTGAAAAATTGAGTGGATCTTCGCACAGAAATTATTCTAATCGTATGAGGTAGAACTACCGAGTTAACTCTGTATAAGTTTTAACTTGATATTTCGTTCGAATTAAGTTCACTTAACTGCATCAATGATTCATTTTAGTAAAATATCGAGCGGTAGAGTCGTTCGCTAAGACAACTTCTGTTTGAGATGAAACCGTAATCTTTGTAAATCAACGATTGATGAAAGCTCTGGATTAAAAGTGATCGAGTGTCTCTTCTGTCAATATTATTCTTTCAAAACTAACGTTAGTGTTTCGTTAATTCTGTCAGATCGTTCTTCTTTTATTTGTTCCCTTAAGCATTTTGCCGTAATCTTGGCCAAAATTATGCACGCGTTGCTAAACGAGTTTTTTTATGTTTAAATCAAGAAAAACTCTTCCCATTAATCGAGAAACCTTCATAAAAGGATTGAAGAAAAAAGGATCATGCTTTTTCATAATCACTGGAAACGAAGATCGAAATTCGATATTATTTTCTTTCACAATGAACTGAAAGCTCAATGTGATAATAACCTCGAGAAATCTAGAGCTCACTTGTGCATGTGAAGTATTATTAAGTTCTCAAATATCAATCAAAATAGACGTGCACCCGAGTTGATACGATTTACCGTTTTGCGTTCTGTTTGCCACTGTCAGCAATTTACATTTAATGAAAAACTGTGTTATTCGAACGATGTAAGGCACACCGACCCTGTATTTGTAGAAGGATAAAGCAAAATCCTGTATTCAACGACTATATAAGACAAGAAGCAAAATTAGAAACTTCAAAAAAAACAATGAATAAGCAAAGTGCATGAGAATATTGTCTTGCACTCATATTTCACGAAAAGGGTCCATTTCACTCTTCTCGGCTATCAATATCGGAGAAGTTTTCGATCATAAACAGCTGATATGAGTATCGTGTTAATCTTATTTTGTGTCTTGGTGAACGTTGTCAATGGCCAAAGTACGTGATTTAACGAGTATGTCGCACTGATAATCGATTGTTACGTTTAGATTGTTCTTTTTACAATCCTTGTGGTCGCAATGGTTATTGTACATATGAATTTGAAGAGCCAAAGTGTGATTGTAAATTTTGGTGGAATGGTACATTTTGCAATGAACGTGAGCTGATTCAATCTCGATCTATTATATACCAATCAGCATTTTTTTCTAGTAACCAATAGTGGAAAGCAGGTCATTATACTTGGTTCTTTATTGGGTGTTCTGATAATTACTTTCCACTCGTTGAATATTTTCCACCTATATCGCCGACGAAGGCGGCAGCCGAAGAAAGCAACAAAAAAGTAAATTCTTGTTAATTTTTGAATCTCAGGGTGTAGGTGTAGGTAGTTGTTTCATTCATACATCCACACCCACTACCCAATGTTTCGACTTCAGCAATAGTATTAGAATTCATATGCAGACGTACTGAATAGTTATCAAACGAGCATTTCATCGTTCAAGTTTGATGTACGTCTAATGTAAATAGATTGTCAAGTGGTGAAGAAATTCGTCTTATAAAGCAAAATTGTCTTGCACGCAGGTTCCCTATACAAATATTCATACATCTTCGCACTCAACGAAACCATTGACTGTATATACAGGGTGGTGCAGAAGTCGGTATACCGAAAAGAAAAATCAAATATCTCCATTAAAACTTCTATTAAACGAGCTGATTTTTTTTTATCAAGGATAGAAGCGTGTTCAAAGTTTATATACACAAAGAAATACTCAGAGAGACCCTTTATTAAGTACTATTATTAACCTCAACAAAAAAAATTACTTTTTCACAGGTAGGAAAAAGCAAATATATAATAATAAAAGCATAGGTTATCAAGGCAAAATGTAAATTCTCATTCATGTTTCTTTTGTTTATTATCAAATGCATCTTACCGTTATCTATTGAGAAGAGAAGAAAAGAAAAGAACATCAGAATACCTAATCAATATTTTTGTTTATATTCTTCAAAACAAAAAGAAATGATTCTTTAGCGTAAATGCTCAAATTGTGTTCCTCCGGCATTAATACACATTTGACAACGATCAGCTACAGATCGACAGGTTGTTTGGCATAGCTCAATATTATCATTGAGTGATTTAAATTCTTTTTTGATTAATGACTTCAGATGATTCGCATCACGAGGATTTTGAGCAAAAGTTTCAGAAACACGTTGCATATTTTCTTCTGTTCTAACAGTTGTCGGTCTGACACTTCGTGGTGAATCTTCAACAGAACCTGTATCATCAAACTTTTTTGCTAGTTTGTAAATTGCTTGTCGAATTGGCATTTTCTTGTCGGGAAATTCATTTCGAAAAGCTCCACTTACTGCTCGAAAATTTCTTCCTGATATCCACCATTGTTTGACAGGAAAAATCCTTTGTTCTTTTGTTAAGTATAACGACATCTACAACAAATGAGCTCGAAGCAAGAGTTACGTACTGAAAGAACAAGCCTTACCGAGAATACACGAGACACGCAGATAGACAGCAGATGAATATGAACAACAACACAAGAAATAGAAATATTTATATGTGAAGTATCGACGTAGATTATAGTAAAACAGAAGGAAAAAATAGAAAGAGAAAGTATCTGTAAATATCCAACACGTATTATCGGCAAGCTCATATGTCTTATTACATTTTGTCTTAATAAACTATGTTTTTATTATCATATATTTGCTTTTTCCTACCTGTGAAAAAGTAAAATTTTTTTGTTGATGTTAATAATAGTACTTAATAAAGGGTCTCTCTGAGCATTTCTTTGTGGATATAAACTTTGAACACGCTTCTATCCTTGATAAAAAAAAAATCAGCTCGTTTAATAGAAGTTTTAATGGAGATATTTGATTTTTATTTTCGGTATACCGACTTTTGCGCCACCCTGCATATGCAAACGTTTCTGCATCTAACGTAAGACTAGAGTTCAATATCAGTGAACGTGCAATTTATAACAATATACAATTATCTTTTCTGATGTTTAATAGAATTAAGAGTCTGACACCTAAAAGTTAAGGAAAACTAACATTTTGAATCTTAATTCTTTCAGAATTGTCAGTCGTTTACTAGAATTTCGAACCTCGCATTTTGAGAGACTTTGTGAAAGATCTTTCACTTGATGTTTTTCTCAATTATTTTCGAATTTTCTGTACCTATCGTTCTTCTATAAGCAGTGATTAAGGTCCGTCAAAATATACAAGACAAATGAGTCAAAGACGATTCGATCCGTCTTTATTGCTACTTGATAATAGTAAATAAAGCAGTTCTCTATAAATTTTAATGGGAAATATATTGCATCAAGATTTTTGCGATTTTCAATAAATAGTCAATTTGAATCAATTCTATCTGAATTATTGGTACAAATAGTGATTTCAATTTAAAAGGACAGATTACTGATATCTTCATGATCTTTTCGTTATGCTTGAGAATGCATCGAGTCGCATAAGTCCTGATTGCTTTTAGGTTACGGACATCTTTTCATGTGGTTCTGGAATTTACTAAATTGATAGTTCTCTGGCGTCCCAATACAACGAAAAATAATGATATTTTAAAAATCCTGTTGCACAACTATCGGGTGACTGGCAAATGACTTGCCTTTCCTTATGGAGGCAGTCAACTACAGAAGTATAAGCTAACCTTTTTCTTATGCAGCCATTTGATCTGTCAGAATTAATCAGACTCCTTTCGTTTTATCGATATACAAAATAAACTTGTCGGACGCGATTTCATCCAAAACAGTGACATTGCCGAGAGTTTCAATGCCGATTTCTTTTATCAATCAAGTCTCTAACATACCAATTCTGTGATTCTGGCATGCGCGTATCGAAAAGATATGGTAGAGAGGTCCGTATATCGCAAAATCAAATTGAAAAAACGTTCTTTGCGAAAAATTCGTTTCCCCTATAAGTTTTCTGATAATCGTTTTCTACTTGAATTCTTTTCACGCCGGCTTATAAAAACTGAAAAATGTCATGCGTGGTTTTCTGAGACTTCGCTTCGATAAGTGGTCGAATTAATCTTCCTCTAGGATGTATCCAAAACAACCGATTCGTTGAGATCCCATTGAATTTGAGTTCAATGGCCAACTGTTTGAAACAAAAATTTCTTGTTTATTTTGTTCTGAGTAAAACTGTTTTCGATGCCATCGTCACTGTATTTAGAGTACAATCAAACGATTCGAAGCTATTGGATATAGCCGTCAGCCAGGTGAAACGATCAGCTGCTGTGACATCGTGCATCATCGCTGTACTCATCGTGATCGTTGCAGGTGGGACGCTAGTGGCAAAATGGTCTTTTCTGCAGCCTATTCATACTGAACTCGTCAATCGGTACAATAATAACTCGCCGCTCTACTACGAATCCAATTCGATCTGCAAAATAATTGACATGCAACGTTTCAATATTCTGACATTTCCAGTTGCTTGTTTCATCATTTTGATTTTTATTCTAATAACGAAAAGAACGTCGCTGCTTCAAAAGCAATGTCCCCGAGGAATCGCTCCGCCGATGCCAGTTGACTTTTTCTCAAGAATTGACCGAAAATTTGCAGCCGTCATATTCGCCATGTGTGCTGATGAACTTTTTACGATCGTTAAAACTATTTTCGAACCTACATCATCAAACAGTGACGATGGTGTTATTATCAATTATCTGAAACGCATCTTTCAAGTTCTCATTATCGGCTTTCGATACTATCCACTGCTGGCTGCCGTGTATCTCGATTCAATCGTTTCGTTGGTGTGCGGTACGCTCTATTCGTGGCTCGATTATTCGATAACGCTTGCCAATCAAGGACTGTGTAATACTGATTTTTACGCGACACTCGATCAATACATTAGAGCAGGAAACACAAGTTCATTGGCAGCACGATTCGACTATTATGGTACTGGCTCTACGCTACTTGCTATTCAATTATGCACAGATATTCCTCGATCTTTGTGTTTGGCCTATGTCAGCATTAAATTACCTTTTCTACTCATTGATAAAATTCGTCAACGATTTAAAAGAAGCTCAATGTCCGACCAAGAACGAATGATGATGAAATTCACTCGTGAAGAACGCCTTCTTCTCCGTATATCTGATCCGGACTCACCGGAAATGCTGTATGTTCGGAATCTGTTCCGTCAGGCTGATCAGCGACCACGCAGTCATCATTTGGTCGCTAGACTGCTGCCGAAATTCATCTACGAATGGCGAGACGATTTCACTTTTTCCACTCGAATTCTTTGCATCTATTCATCCATCATTTTACTTCTCTTCTTTATAACTGTTCAGGCGTGTGTTCTTATTTTGCCTGAACTTAACAGCGCGCAAAAAAAGTTGCAATCATTTGTCGATTTTTTATTCCCTACAAGTAGCGGAGACGACAACGACGATGAAACAGTCGATCCGGCCACAACGCAATTTCCCGTTCCATCTTTACAACGAGTGTTTATATTATCTGTAGTGACAACGGTCTTGTTGATCACTATTCAATTACTAACGCTGTTAGCGAATATTCGTCGAAATCTTTTTCAAACATTTCGTGGGGATGATAGTGAGATTCCTCGACGGCAACGTTCGCGTTATATTTCCTACTCGACAGGAAATATCCATTTTGGCGGTTATTTCATTGGCTATCTCATTTGGGGTTTCATTCTTCTCGCTTTCTTTGTAGTTATATTATGGACTTGTGTTGAAGCTTTCATAAATTTTGGTAGTGCGCGTATACTCGAAAGGATTCTCAAAATGATCATTCCAACCTTTCTTTTCATCTATTTTAAGCAGTATCTTAACAGATTACTTGCTCGTTATGTTTTTCTTCAGCATGCAGGCGAAGTCCTCGCAATAAACAATCGTCGAATATTAATGATATTCATTTATTTCAATTTGTTTCTCGATGCCTTTCTCGGTTTTATTTCATCGATCACTCGACTCTTATGGAGCGTCGTTTACGGAATTATATACATGTGTCGATTAGATTATTCTCCTCTGGGACGAAAATTAGAATTAATGGACGGTGGTTTCAGTGCCTATTGTGGTTACATTCATACTGAGTGTTGTCATCGTCATCCAGTTATGTTGATATTTGCTTCGCATTTGTTTACACAATTCAAAATGAAACAATACAAACAAATAGAGTATTTAGGCCAGCTATCCGACCCAGACAGATTGATGTATGCGCAAAGACAAAAGAAATCTTTACGGGCCATTAGAAAGTGGAATTTGGGTGTTTTTCTGATTCGTAATCCAATGATTGCCTTTTTTCGCAAGGCCTATCTCAAGCAACTAGACGTTAATGATTTGCATGCGTTGACCGATCTTGATGGTGATGTGAACAATAGGAATCAGCGATTGGCTGTCTATCATCGGAGAGCGTCGGTCGCCGGACTGAGCGTCATTGAGGAAACAAATGCAGAGCTGCATAAACAACAGCGCTTCTAAATATATTCTCTTTTGAAGGAACGAATATGAAAGCTTTTGGTGGATGTGAATGTGCGCGTGNTCTTTTATCTTCTAAACGTAAATGATCCATCTATCTTTAAAAAACTAAATTATAGATGCTTTTTCAATCATTTACGTTTATTTTCTAAAGATAACGGATTCATTTATCTTTATCCTTTATTATAAAGGAAAATAGCGATAAAAGGTCACCCCTATTTACTAGACGATGCTATACATGTTCTCGACGATATGATTCAACAACAACAGCCAGAATTAGCCCTATCGATTACTACGTCTTCTTCTACTATCCCGTCTGGTCGAACTACGAGAAGTGGACGCATCATTGGTTAGACCGTCTCATCGAACAAATAGCAATGCCATTTCATCGTTTCTTTCATTATTTTTCTTGTCAATCTCAAAATTTCTTATTTTATTGTTCTTCCTCGCAGCGTACCAAACAAGTAATGGTCTCATGCTAGCGCAGTTCAAAACAATTTTTTTCATCAGAATGGCTATAATTGTTAAATTTTTAGTCTGTTCCCAGGTAGAGAAATACAATCACGTGCTGAATCACTGCGTCTGATGCAGCTTCAAAAGCCCTATCGAATGACACTAACCCTGATTAAAACGGTAAATGGAATGCTGAGGTACGAGTGATTTACTAAGACACTTCGGAGTTTGAAACTAGCAAAAAATGGCTCATACTGAGGTACCTGTCGGAACTTTGCCAGTACTTTGAAGCAAATATGTTTTAATGGAAAGATGCGCCTTTTCACGCTCTACAAGATAGGCTAAACTCTTACTTTGGCACTGTAAAAATAGAGCCGGTAGAGCGTAAAAATTGCTAAAAACCCATGTAAAAATCCGGCATAAATGGGTACTCTGCGATGATGCAAGAGATCTCAGGAATAACAGATAGCATGAAGAGATAAACAAAATATAGCATTTTATAAAGTGGATTCCGCGCTATGGAATGGTACAAGATAATTATTCTGTTGGTTACTCTTTTGCACAAAAAAAATCGATCGAAAACATTTTTGAGAAAAACATTTTTTTACACGTGTTTTTGGAAACTCAAACAAGTTGGGTCGCCAAATCGAAAGAAGACTGCTCAAAAATAGTACAAATTTGGATTTATGCCTCATTTTGTATGCTCTATCGAAGGTGATAGCTAATTTCAAAATCTAAAAATTTTCGGCAACCGATCGCTACTGTTTTTGATGGTGGTTTCATGGACTCTCTCTTAAGTGCACGGTTTTGTCGCGAAAGCAGTTGTTCGAATTCAAGCAACTCTTCTTATCAATCAAGTCGTTTGAATATTTCTACAGATGTTTTCTATATGATTAAAACGAGGAGTTCTATATATACAATGGGCTATATTTATACTAATAATTTTAATTCTTTTTTTTCATCGCAAAATTTAATAGAAAAAAAAGACGATGGTGCTGGTTATCAGCAATTTATATTTCAAATGTTTTTCAATAATATAACAACATTTTTTGAAAATATAACAGGAATGTTTTCAATTATCACAGCTGGTCCAGCATGTATTCAATTTATTATTGAATCAAAATAATAATTATTATTATTTGCAAAACAAACTCGAAGATCCAATTTAGATTTGTTGTTTGTATTGAAATAAATCTTTATTGTTTAAAAATAAGAATAAAAATTAAACAAATGAAAAGAAATATTCATAGAAAATAAGAATTTATTCGATATGAAATCAAATAAATAAACATCATTATTTAATCAATGAATAGCGAGTTTTCATCATGAATTTTTTAATTATTACTGACGAGAATAAGTGATTTTCTATAATCCAATTATTAGAAGTTAAAAAATGATTGGATTATATTTATTTTGAATAACGATTAAAACAAATATTAATTAAATGAGAAAATAAATTTATTTTTGTTAGGTAATTCGAACATTTTAATTAATAAAAATCAAACGAATTATTTCATAATAATAAAATATATCTAGTTAATTCTCTTCTTAATATTTTAAGTAAGTTTTTTTTTTAATATTTAATTTAAAAATGAAATTAATTTACTTTGATTTAATTAAGTTTTCGAAATTTCATTTAGTCATTAAAACTCGTCAAAAAGCTGTCACTATGTTGAAATGTGTCTATTAATCAACATATGGATAAGGTTGTCTTAAGATTAATTGTGAAATTATCGATGTAAAATTATTTTATTGATAGTTACCCTAGTGAAACATCTTGTAAGTAAGATCTTGACCAAGATCTTGGGTACAGATAAGTGAACAGATCTTGAAAATTTAGGTACAAGATAATACAGTTATCTTGTACCCAAGATCTTATTGCAGATCTTAAATAAGAATTCATAACATCTTGAATGATGCATTCTGAAAGTGTGTTTGGTATTTTTTCAATATATTTTAATATTAACTATTCCTGTCCCGAATAGCTCAAGCAAGTCAGATGCTGAGATCTGACCGGCTTTAAGTTGGTCCGATATTCGCCAGACCAATTTAGGGTAGTCCTCTCTCGACCATCGATCGAGATCAGCATCCTCTCGATTAATCAATAGTCGAGAAATAGTTTAGGAAAAAACTTATTTTGTAAAGTTATGTTTTTGCATGTTCAATCATGTTTCTTATATTCTGTTCTGTATGCATAAAAAAACGGTGAATGACTAGATAGCCTATCTAAATAAACTAATGATGTCGCTTTCTGTTTTACTGAAGATCTTGTGAGAAGATAATAGTAAAAGAAATTGTTGCCATGATCTTGCTAAGATCTTAGGTACAGATTTATCAGATAGGACAAGATCTGAACAAGCGAATTATCTTTTAAAGATCTTGATAAGATCTTACCTACCAATCCCAAGATTTCAAGATCTTACTTACAAGATGTTTCACTAGGGTAAGAAATGTATAAAAAACACTAAACATTTTCATTTATTTTTCTTCTAGAATTTAATTTATTTCAATATTTTATTTAGTAATTTTCCATTAAACTGATAATTGCTGGTAAATAAATAAAAAAAAATCCAAATGATCGTAACAAAGAATTATTTGTTACTTAAATATTTAACTAAATCTTTGAGATTTTGCTTAACAAATTCTAAAACTTCATTTTGACATTCAGATTGAAGATCATGATGTCCATTAAACATTCGAATACGAAAAAAATCATTTATTGTTGTTAATTGTTTCGATCTACAGTGTTTTTAAATTGATGGATTAAAATTCAGTTGAAAACGTATCAAATACCTATTTAAAAATGGTTCTTCAACATTTTCTTCTTTTTCTCCGCCAGAAACAACAATTGGCACATTTATTGGAGTTGAAGGCAATAAATCATCACCAACCGAAAATAAATCGTAAGAAAACATTTAATTTTTTTCATTTACATGTTAAAAAACAACAAGAACTAAGCCAATGCGTCAACTGTTAACATTGGTATTAACATTTGAATAAAGAGTGGAAAATCGTAAACGTCTCGTGTTTTCTGATCTATCAAAAATGAAACTCTTTTAATATATATATATATTGTAGACAATGGTTCTAAATACCTGTCATTTTCTTTAATTCTTGAACAATTTCTTGGCCAGTCATTGAAGCAAAAGATAGATCAGGATCTAAAGGTTTATTTATATAGAAAATAAATCTTACCGATTAATTAAAATAAACTTTTTAAATGAGTATGGTTCTCGTCCCATTTCAATTCATAATTTTATTTTATTTCCTTTATTATTTGTTTCAATCATATGTTTAGCTAATGCAAAATTACTTGCACTTCAAACACTTGAATAAAAAATTTTAAAATTACCATTAAAATAAGAAAATAGTTAATAAATAACACTTACGTCCAATAAACATGCATGGTTTATTTATATAAGGTATAGATCCTTTAGTCATTTCAATATAATATTCTTATATACTTGTCAATAAATTTTCACCCATTCTATTTATTCTTCCAGAATAAATTATTAATGAAAATTTATGTTCAAGAAAATCTTTTCCCCATTCACGATAATATTGACCTGACATTTTTGAATGAATACAGAATTTCATATCAATAGATATCGCTTGTTTTCAATTGAAATGAAAAAGGAAGAGAATTTTAATGAATATCTGAAAAGATTTTATTGGTGTAATTGAAGCGACCGCTCAAGACAAACTATTCTCTTAGTTTAGTTAAAATTAGAATTAATATATCTTTATCTTGATCAGTATTAATAATTTGTAAATTTTGTTTTTTCTTGATTTTAGCGTTCGTATAAATTTTTAAACCTAACTTTATGAATTCTGATTCATATTGATCTAGTTGTAGATTCCAACAAAGTAGTATTTTCGTTTTCTACCAATTGATGATATAAATGAATAATTCATCATCAAAAGATTCAATGGCAAATATTGAAAATAAAAGAAGTCGTAGAGTTCAACCAGTAATTAATCATTATTTTCATTAATAATCTATTTATTTTTAAAAGGCAATATTTATCTAGATACGTAAAGCAAAATCCGCAGGTGATGTTGCTAGACAATTAACATCATATATTGATAATACATCGTCTTCAAGTACCCAAGTCGAACATTCCGGCCACCGGATCCCGTAGGATACCCCAGGGAATATGCGGGAAAGTCGCCATATCCTGCAGGAAAACACGGGAAATCGCTGGAACGTGGAAGCAGTATTCCGATCAAAAATTCGGCCGGACTTCTCCGGAGAATTCCTGCCAAGTTCCGGTGCTTCCTGGCAGGAATTGATCGGAAATCACCGGAAAAAATGCGAAAATTTTCCAACCGGAATTCTGCTTCCACAAAATCAACGGAACTACCCGGAACCGGCCGTTTCCACGCCGGTCGGTTCGACCTGGGAACAAGTCGAAAAAAACCTAATCCACAACAACAACGAACAAAAATTAAATCTAACAAAAAGTTGTTCACATGAACCAATAAACAATTTTTTTCATCATGTTCATCGTCTGATAATGATGATCAAAGTTTTATTCCATATAGTTAAAATATTGTGTTTTTTTTATGTATCAAAAAATTTCTTTTTGCTCTTTTTCTTTATTTCGTGTCGCAATTTCTTTTCTTGAAAATGTCCTATTTTTTATATGTGCTTATTTTGGTAGGATAAATCATTAAAAGATGAACTTTAAAATATTAGAAAAGAATTTTTTGTATTTATTACAATAGTCTAGTCAGATGTAGAGGCATTTAGCAATTGCCTAATGCTGAAAATTAATTAGAGATCACTAAGCATCAGTTTCATGATGGTAACCAGTTTTAAAGGATTGTAGTCCAACTTGCTTTTTAATTGCCCATGGATGTTCACTTCTGAAAATATTTTAGCTAGAAAATGTTCCACGAGGCAAAAATTCCTGATTACATCGCTGATAATAAAGAAATATATATCTTAATATTTCCATTCTTTAATAGCCTATCAAATGACTTATATTTGATGATAAACAATGGCAAAATGAACTTTCTATTACTAATGAATTACATGAAAATATAATTGATGTTGTTGTAAAAATAAATGCATTTATTAATGATGTTCTTGGTGTACCTAAACAACCATACAAAGGTACAAATTTCCCAAGTGAGCAAAAGACTGGTTAAATGACTAGTCTTTTTTCTAGTCAAGTTGACCCGTCCCGTCTAGTCTTTGTCTCAAAAACTACTCGTCCACGACTAGTCTGAGTTTTTATCCGTCATGCATATGCGTCCTAGTACTCTGATTGACGACTAGTCATAAAATCTAATAAGAGTAGTCGCGACGAGTGTCCCTGTCGCCCGTCCGGAAATGGTTTATGAATGAAAAATTAAGGGCGTCTGGGACGAGTATACAAC
>CAJNYU010001669.1:56147-108820 GCA_905331475.1 Rotaria socialis | reverse complement strand
AAAAGCTGATTTAAATCACAGTAAAACTCAACTTACAATCAATATAAATTAACTGTATTGGAATGAGTTTGCGTGAGTTTCGGTGCCTTTGAATGATTTTCAGTAATAATTTATGATTTGGAATAGTTTTTAGTTAGTTTAGCAAATTTTTCGTTTTCTCAAACTCATTTTAAATCAGCTAAACTCAGAAAAATCATGAAACTCATAAATCGCTTTTTCCCCCTTGGGTGTGAGTGTGGGTGTTGGTGTCGGCGTACGAAAAGAAAAAAATGCAGAATCAGACCTCACACCTACAACCGCATCGACCGAATATATAATATTATGAATAAAAGAAAAGCAAATCATTTGCTCACGACTACTATTGTGACTGTTAAAAAATGATAGAGTAATATGGGTCAAGATAATAACAAAACGTCAAATTAGCATCATCAAGTTAAATGTTTGATTATATGATGACTCGATGAATGATTCATTTAATTCGATTGTTAGTCAAACATTGTCGGTTTTTTCCTACTTCGCACCTACAAAATTATTTCATGGAGATTGAGAGTTAGTGAGCCTTGAAATCACCATGGAGCAAGATATAGACGATGGAATTCACTACAGCGATGTGAAGTACAAACATAAACAAGAAGTTGATCACATTATGGTTGTGGCACCACCTCATCTACTTAATGTCTCAATCAAAGGTAATATTGCTACATTCGATCGACTCAGCAAACTTTTTCAGTTAGCACCAGTCTCACTTGAGAGTATTAAACTAAATATTAGACCTTGCACAATCGTTGATCCTAATCAAATCATTACGATACCAGCCCACATTAAATTCGATTATCGGATAGCCTACGATAGTTTCGAACTTCCTGCAGATTTTAATTGGTCAACGCATATCGACGCGTTTACTCAAAGACCAGCACTTCGATACGAAGAAAGAGTACTCTGTTCTGTTCCATCATTTACAGAAAAGTCTGTATTCAGACTACTCACACCAAATATATTCATTACATCACCTCATATTCTATTCTTACCAAAAGTGCATACTTTAGTATTTGAATACATCAAATTTAGAGTCAATACGGATACCGTGGTGTTTATTCGTCATACTTTTCCCTCAATTCATACAATTGTTTGGCGTTTATCAAAGCTAAAATTATTTACTGACCTTATGCCTCGACATGATAAAAGCAATTATTGTTCACTCAACCGATCCCAAAACACTACAAGGTCTGCTATCGTTGTGTCCGAATGTGATACGTATTTGTTTTACATGCGCTTTTGAAAATGATAAAGAACTACCTGATCTCAAGGATGAACAATGGCAGCATCAACACGATCGCATCAAGAGAGTACAAGTAGTTCTTGCTGATGAGAGAGGCACACAATGGGCGAAAGATAGCTTTGTCAATGCTAATATTACCAATGACGCTTCACCATATTTTGAAAGACTATTTTGAATATTCACACGGACATTTTCTTTTTTTCCTTATAATTTAATTTGTTCTTTTTAAACAGTTTCATGAATAAAAAATGTCTGTGAGTGAGAACTGACTGAAAGTATTAATAATTTATGACACATTCACGGATATGGTTACAATGAAGATTTGAAGATCTTAATTTTAATACTTATGAGTTTCGATCATAGATTAGCCACTATCCTGTTTTACAGCGACTTTTATGAGTTAAAACTAACCATCAGTACTGTTTCATCCTATTTTTCATGTCGCTAAGTTTGCACGGAACAAAAGAAGTACGATATTCTCTAGAGAATCGAGAACATAGGCAATAAGAGTTAATTTTTCCCTAAACAGAAGAAATGCTCGTGGTCTTAAAATTTCGATTAGCGTTTTTAGAGACTCTTGTTGAGAAAGATTTGATACGCAGTATGTTATGCAGTAGCATCGTCTTGATGTCCTCTGTAAGCATTTATGAAACATATATATCTAGAGCTTAAGTATATTGCTGACGAGGGAACACTGAAAACTGATCAATCGCTTTTTAAATTTTAGTAAGATCAATTTGTAGAGCTTGTTAAGTTATTAACAGATATAACCCTCATTCAGGCCAAGAACTCACTTAAGAATAAATTTCTCATGATCAAAGTTTGCATGAGGGTGTGAGTACGGGTGTCACCCTTGTTCTCACACCCACATCCATCCAATCCGAACTCATGACTTTAGAAGATTACTAATTTCTAATCGGCTTTATTGGCTGGTTTTGGACGAACTTTTATTCTTTTAGACTGTAAGAAAAACATGCAGTTAATTTTATCATCAATCTAATGAGATCATTAGACGAGAATGAAATATATTGTGGTTTTCGTCGTTTCTTGAAGTCGTTTTCAAAATTCTCAGATCCTCTGAGTTATTCTTGTCTTGATTCATCCCTCGTCAGTTGCTCGTAAGCTGCAAGAGCTGCAACTTTATCGTAATTAGCATCATCATTAAAATTACGTTGAAGAACACCCAAAATACGAAAACGACGAAAAGTTGTATTAATATCTTCAATATCAATGTAATAATATATATCTCTATGTTGATAAGTACGAACAATATTAAGACAATAACGAGCGTGATCAATAACATAATAACGATAATTACCACGCATAATACGAATACCATTAAAATCATAACCTGCACTTACACAATGGTCAAAATAAAGAGGAAAGTAATCATCCCCACGAACAAGACAAGATTCATCATTATTAGAAATAACATCATCGCGAAAATTATCACTACTGCAAAGCTGTTCAAGTATTTGCCGGTAGTGAGCAATTTGAGTAGAACTCTGTTGAGGTGCTGTTATCGAATTGGCAGATGCGACAGATGTTGACATATCTAAATGCGAAAAATGTATTTTTTTTTATAGTAATTGTAAATGAAGGTCTTTGTGCTCGTTTTCATAACTTACGAACACCTAAAATCCTTAGCTTCTAACGAATTGTGATTTGTTATGCAAGTAATATTTTTGATTCTTAAGACATTCGCTGGATCGGTTAACTTTGAAGTTTCAAAAGAAGTTGATAGTATGAATATGTTAGATAGAAAGAAAAAGAAAAACATAAGTGTTTTTCCGGGTTAGTTTAACATAGAAGCAAGATACGTTTTCAATAGAAGTATATGAAACTATTTCAGATTGCTGATGTTTAGGGAAATTAGTTTAGCGAAAAATATAAATCGATGGTTTCAAAAGCTTGTTAGCGCACCCCCTTTGGGGCTAAAATGTGGAACTCACATATGGTTTTTCGCCTAATTTAGTTTTTGTATGCTTCCTAATATCTACAATGCAAGGTGGTGTCTGTAAGGGATGGGGAGCCGCAAAAATCTCGCTTTTAAACTTACACTCACCATTTTCTTCGAATATAAATGTGAGTTCCACAAAAGAGCCTTCGTCTAGAAATACGAAAAAACTAACTCCTGAACTCTGAAAGGTTGCAAATTTGGATTCATTCCTTTTTCGATCAACCTTTTACTGAGGCGTTTCTGGTCACAAGATTCGATGCATGGAGCAAGAGGACTAGAAGTTCCGAACTGAATATTGATGATATGCTCTATTTTTTGACCTTCATATTGAGTTTGTTGTATTTTTCAATGTTCTAAGCAACGATTAAACAGTTCGAGGCATCAATAAACATGTAATCTCTAAAGACAGAAAAAAAGCTTCCAAAACTGATTAGGACCGTACCAGCTAACGTCGTGCTAACTTTTCATCAGATAAACAATGTTTTTCACGCTTCAAACTGTCGAGCTTCTTGAATCAATGTTGTAAAGATTAGTCGACAATCAAAAACGAGTTGATGAGTGCAGGCATTGGCATAGCGGTCGGTGTATGTGGGTATAAATTTACGGAGAAAACACGCTCTTACTTCGACACTCACACTCACATGCTCACACCCTCAAGATAGTTCGCAACATATATCGGCTTGAACGCGTAACGTGTCACTTTCAAGGGTAAGTTTAGAATTTCAGGTCTAAATATCAGTGCTGTTGCCTTACATCGCTTGATACAAAATGGATAAAAACTGCTGTGGGCACTAAGCACGAGAGGCCTGGCTTATAGCAATTAATTACTCAGAGGATCTTTATAGCAGAAAACAGTGTTGACTTTTCTGATTTTCATCATCGAGTTGAAGAGAGTATCTAAAGACCCAACTTTCCATGAAATAACTTAACTTTTAAGCAATTTTGTTGCTGAGAAAACTTGAAGTCAGTGTAGCCGAAACGACACCGCAATACGCTCGCTTAAGCCGATATAGGTGACAGATTCTATTTTAGTGTACACTCATGTCCACACACTCATACCTTCTCCAATGTATGATGAATCCTATAATTAAACCATTGGTGAACTTGTTGAACAAATTTCTAGGTCCTTCTGGGCACTAAGAGAACTGTTTTACTTATGCGATATACGACAACTTTCGCAGTAAGTCAACGAAGTGTGATATTTTTTTCTTATTTTCTCTTTGGAAGTAGAGACTTACCAGTGTCGTTTCGATGGTTCAAGTCGATTTTTCGCCTGTAGAGGGAACTTGCTTGATAAGGACATTGATCACCGTTAGTCTCGTTCATAACACCGCTACAGACTAGATTCATAATTTCTTCGATGGTCAGATTCGGTTTCGCAATGTGTTCCAGTAGATGAGCTGTGAAAATACTATTTTGGTTGTTCGTTGACCTGTCGGGTATCGTCTTATTTGCATCGCACGCAAAGACAACGAGAGAGTCGTCGACTTCTATCATGCTAGATAAACCACCACAATCGAAAACACCTTTTGACCCAGCTTCATTTGGTATAACGTAGCTAAAGCAACAGTCTAGCAGAAATATGGCTGCCGATGGATGGCGAGCCATCATCTTTTCGAGAGTGGCATGAACATTTATAGAACGAAGTTCAAACATTGTAGGACTCGTAAGTTGATCATTGTCGACTGGAATAAGAAAATTTTGATCATCAAAGTGTGTTCCATGACCCGAAAAGAATGCTAGGGCCTGATCGCCCGGGCAAATTTTGCACACCCAATCTTCAATCATTGTGCACATTTCTTCATAATTCATGTCAATACCAATAGTAACGTGAAAGCCAACATCGCGCAGTTTGGTGCCGCAATTCTGAGCATTATTGATGCAATATTGAAGTTGGCTTCCTTTTTTGTATGTGTTAATGCCAATGAGAAGAGCTCGTTTCACTCCTGATGATTCGAGAGAGGGTAGGGTTTCAGAGGCCATGATCTATATATGACAGAGAAAATTGTTCATAATTCTTGGTTTACAACTGTCTAAAACTTGCCAAGCAGACAAGAGTTTTCGGAAACTCTTGTATGTTTGGGTTATCTATCGAGATCATTGCGTAGACTCCTTTTATACATTCTAAATTTTGTCACTGTAAATATTTCATTCCTCTCATTAACACAGCATGAAACTGCATTTTTTCTGTCCAATCATTCATAATTTTGTGCCCATGAATTAAAAATATGTTAACTTTTATGTCTCTTTTGGAGAACTACACTTCAGTTTCCATAGCATTCAATTTCGAAAGTTACCTTTAATCACAAAAAGTTGGACACGTAACTTTACAGTAAAACTGTTTGTGAATCGTTTCTTTTTTCACTATTTTCCACTCTTGAACTATCGTTTTCTGGAACCTTTTCCAAGGCTAAATGTTTTATTGGAGAATAATTTCAATGATATTTTCGTCCCTAATCCCTCTTACATTGGTTGATAATAAAATCTGAAATAACAATAGTCCATTTACCGGTACTGGCCATGTTCAATCTGATATACTAATCTTCAAACAACTGATCACTCATGTGTCCGATTATGCTTCAATTACGCCGCAATTACGATGGCAGTCACCTTACTATGCTTTTTAGGATCACTACCGGTGATCGGATCGGTTCGTGTTTTATTTCGAACCAAACCGAATAAAATTAAAATGTCTTATATATCTCAGCATCATCAAAATATTATAGAGTATTTGCTTTTCTCTTAAAATGTTATTTTGTGTACCCATCATATATATATATATATATAATTATTTATTTATGCATGTTACAGGAGAAATTAATATTCAAGGGATTTTTAAATTTTCCTAGTACAACTTAAAACTTCAACTTTGACTAGATATTTTCTAGTAAAAATGAATGTTTTAATTTTTCCTGTAGAGGAATCTTAAATATTCCTGTCCAATGTTAGACATATAGATGATCTTCCGTGTTCCGCAAGCACAGAACCGGAGGCAATTGTTTAGCAGATTCAATGTGAATTTTAAAAGGAAGATGTAAATAAGCACTATTTTGTTGCTTCTATGCCTACGGTTTTGTTATTAACTATTGCGTGCTCGGTATTTCATTTGTAAATCATATTCTAGCTGGAAAGTAGCCTTAGGTAACCTTAAAATCTCTCTTATAGTCACTGACAGATCCTATGATGAGTCATTTTCATACAATCAAATTACAAAAAATAGTTTCGAGCCTGTCTAAAAGACCGGTTTACATCAGCCTGGGTACGCTGAAACCTCAGGGAATTGATTTGTAGACTAGTCCTCTCTGTAAAGAATCAAAATTGCCCCTTTCTTTGTTTTTACTCGTTTTAAGCCCCATTAATGCAGTATTTAATTAAGATTAATTCTGAAGCGATATATGAGGTTACGGTATAGGCGCATTATCATGAGAAAAATAACAATGTGCAAACTAACTCAAGAAAACATCCTCTTAAAAGTCTGGGCACACCTATGAAGGGTATTCTACTGTTATATACGACTATCATTACATCACTATTGTTCTAACATTACAATTGGCTTTCGATAGCACTACTATTCATCATCAGTCTGTACAAACTGATTAACTATTCGATCTATAGTAATTACGGTCGTGGTCGGTTTGATTTATGTCCAAAAATAGTTCCTCTAAAAACATACTTCGTAGCTTCCATTGAATTGTTTTCTTTGCAAATCTCGTCTTCTTAGTGAATACTAGTGATACCCGAAAAGCAGTTGTGGTACTGTCCAAAATAGGGAAAATCATATATGTCTAAGATCATATGAGATACACGTTTCATAGAATCTCAGAAGTATGTCCCTCAGAAAATAGTGAGGGCAGCATTGTTCAAATATGCTTTTTTTTTATAGTTGAGCAGCTGTTAATGGATGCTACTTATGCTGAAAAATGGCACTGGGTCTGTGTGGAATGATGGAGATAGTAGGCAATGAAGATCAACTGTAATGTACTTAGCTATAGGACTGAGACAGTATTGGGAGTTGAAGTCCACAAAACATTTACTTTATCGTGATGTTTTGTATATTGTTCAGCGTTCGATGTTCTGTCAACTGAATTATGAAAGTGGAAAGTAAACTACTAAGAGAGGAGCTGATATTTTATCAAATGATGTACGAAAGAAATGTTTTTTAAATACGGCCAATTCCATTGCAAACCAGCCCCCGTCATTTGGCTGTATTTATGTGCTGTTAGAGACATCAAATACAGCAGTTTGGGGGTATAACAATTGTTACACAATTCCACGAGAAATTAATGCTTGCAGTTAATCAAAGGTCTTTTACAGTGATTTAAAACTGCAGGAAATTGAATCCTTCCAAAAACATCAAGCTCCACACTTAATTAAACTTTGTTCATGTTAGACTGTTCATCATACTATGGTTTCAAAACAGATCTTAGCCCCAGTGAACAATATAGCCTAAATTTCCGTCAAAGTTGGTGAAATTATGTTAGTGAACGAAATTATAAATACTCAGGAGTTTCATCTAATCTTATTCAACTCCAAAGAACTTCACGATCACCGATGCGATTTCACACGATGTTGTGGGATTTTATAAGAATCCAAGAGATCCCATGGTATTCACTGTTTCCCCCTTGAGAAACCCTCGATGTAAGTTAAGTTCAAAAAATTTCTCATTTTCGAAGGTTCAAAGTAAATTGTAGTACATAGGACTGAAAAACAGGTGAGTTATTTCTCAGATACCGGGATCATAGTTTTCTGTATGGGCATGCTGAATTTCGTGAAATGATTCTATACTTATCTTCTGGTTTCAGTTAAGATGAGCATAGCTAGTTACCGTCCAAGGCTTATCTTTGTGAGTCCACAACCAATATTGCTCTTCGAACAAGGGGCACATTGCCGGTGAAACTTTAGTATCTCTGAAACAATAATCAATGGACAGAGTTAAAAAAATGAATGCTCTCTAACCGATTCAACGAAGATCTTCCAGTAATTGACATCAAAAGGAGTTTGTTGTTACAAAATAGAAAGAGATGATCATTTGTAGCTTGTATGAGTGGTGACATGTTTTCGATGAATAGTTTCTCCAACATTTTGCCAGTATCGACTTCATACATCTGTAACATGGACTCATCGTGGGATATTACAAATAGATATTTTTCATCTGTTGTAAAGCAAAATGCATCACATGGTGATTCTACTTGAATTTTGCCGCACAATTTCTTGTCCACATCGTAGATGATCAATTTTTTCACAGTTTGATGAAACAGGACGAGACGAGTGCTTTTTACCTCGAGATGATTGGTTCTTTCTAGAGTGATTGTTGCCTTGTCGGCGTCGATGTACCATAAATGAACTCTCTGATCGCTGTCGTGAAAGACAAGAGCAGATGACAGAGCATACAGTTTTTGAACTTTGATAGTTTTCTCGAGATGAATCAGGTGATATTTGATAGTATTCTTCTCCGAATCCCAAATAGTTAATGTAGATTGATCATCAGATAAGATGTACAATATCGATCGTTCAGGTACTGTTGCGCTCAACAAAGAGCGACACGTGATTTTAAGATCGGCGACATTGTTTAGCGTGAGAGGTAGTTTGGTATCGATATGCAAAAGTTGTCGCATATTGCTATCAATAATGAGGAAGGACGATCCAGAAGAATGTACTCTGAAGAAATTATGTTGAAATTTAGTCGTTTTAAAGAGGAGCTCTGGTGTAGTGCAAATTGAGTATATGCAAAGTGTATCCTCAGAGTCCATGACAAGTACATATGATGAGACGACAGCATATTGAGAGATTCCATTTGAGATGCAAAGTTTCATGAGGAAAGAGATACAATTTGAAAATGTGAATAGCTTTAAAGTGCTAGAATATAGAAGATATTTGTTGGCAACTAATAGTTTGACCGTCAACATTGCTTACCGTTTGGACTCATCAAGCGTCAATAAAATTTTATCTTGGATTTGCAAATGACTTATTTGTTCTTTAAGTATTGGACTTTTTGAAAAAGGAGCTGGTCTATCAGGCAAAGAAGCCATCATTGTAGCATTATATCTTCGCAGTTCGCCATCCTCCAGTGCGCAGTAGACAGCAATGCCGCTGTACCAATCTGCAATAATGAAACCATCTTCAAGTATAATTATCAAGACGAAACATACCTATACTGCACACACAATTAAATATTTTCTGGTCCAGCTCCAGAAAAGCGAGTAGACGATACATATGCACACCTTTATCACATCGCCACTCAAAAATATTGATTCCTGTCTTATCTTTTTTAAGACAACAGATAAAGTTACCAAAAAGATTGCTGAAATCATATAATGATACATGAATCTCACAAATGCCGGTATATTCACCAGGAATAACAATGTGACTGCAGTAAAAATCGACAATAACTGCATACTTTGAAGTAAACCATATAAGTGCATCGTCGATGTTCTGCATAGAAGATGTTTTGCGACATGAAATACGACTGCAACGGTTACCAACATGAGGTAAATTGCTGATTCTTTGAAATGGATTGCTCTCAGAACTCGCAGCACCGTTAAAATGATAGAGATCAATATATGAATGTCCTTCAGAATAGTAAACATCAGTGGTAAAATTGAGAAGAATGCTTTGTTTTCCTGGCTTTTTGTTCAATGTTGCAACAGTCTGAAAGCTCCCTTTGTTTGAGTGTAGATAGTGAATTCGACCATTTTTAAGCGTAATTTTGATCAACGTGCCTGAGTATGTAATAAGAGTAGAACATTCCACGATGCACTCATCGAATCGCTCGAATGGATATTTTTTTTTCGGTACACCATCATAAAATCCCCAAAGATCGATCGATTTACTGTCTCTCGAACAGACAAGTAATACATCGTTCCCACCCAATCTGATTAAGTCAATGTGTACGAATTCTTCGGCATCTAGCTGCAGTCTACATTTTTCACTGTATACATAGTCGTATAGCAGAAGAGAATGCGCAGAGTAGAGGCATATGAAGCAGCCACGTTGTTTAAACGCTGTAAATACTTCTTTGGACGGCCACACATACTCGTCAATTCGACCATTAAAATCATGGATACAAACTTTCTCTGTACCAAGGACGAATAAACAACTACTTTGCCAACTGATGTTGTACGCCACGCCAACCATGAATCTACTCACACACGAAGTGTAAGGTCCTATTTCGCGGCTCAAACTTTGGAGCATGCAATTGCTTCTACACTGCTGAAGCAAATTGTAGGTTAGTTCTGACAGTACATTCATAAAAGGGGCTAATAGAGAACATATCTCAAAGGCAAAGTTTCCGGGATGGTTGCCAAGAACAGCATAAGAAGCCTTGTACAATTCGAGATTAAATCGAAGTTGTGGATAAACTCTACTATTGCCACGACATCGATAGTTCATTTCGCTTATTTTGTAGCAATGAAAAAAACTCGACATGAAATCATAGTCATAGAGAAAATATGGTTCGCACAAAGGATACTCAATATCCTTATAAAGCTGTTTGATTCGTCTCATATTGTACACACGCCCTTTCCCTTTGGTATTCTTCACATAGGACTCTTGTTCGGTAAGGCCTCGAGTGACGGGCAGAGTAGTACCCTTATATTTCTCGAGCTCAGGATATTTGTTCTTGAGTTTTTCATTTTTGATTTCAAACGGCCTCTTGTTCAAATTTGCATATTCTCCAATATTGCCAGTGTAGTATTCCAGCTGAACGCGCTTGACACTCACTTCCGTTTTATCCCAATGACAAAATACATTAAATTCTCGAAAACAGCGGTGATAACTGCATAAGAAAGACAATTATAAGTGATTCACGGTGAAATTAAAAAGAAAATGATTGCAAGAAGTCAATCGAAAATGCTATACGTGATTCTGTGAGGTCTACACCACTTACCTGAAAGTGATCTTCGATTTTAATATTGATCGTTCAGTTTACCGAAGGACAGTCGCGAAAGCATGTAGCAAAAAAGGCTACAAACTTGCCCGGCAAATTTCAAGCGATTAACACCAAAACGAGGTACATGTACGAAATTACTAGTCATTTCGCTTAAATCTTTATACTGACTCACTAGTAATGCTCAACCTATGGATTCGTTGGCCCTTTTCTGAAACAAAATTTCGTATGAATTTCACTAAAAATAATTTTGACTCAGATTACATGATACTTTTTAATATTCATGATTGCGTAAAAACATAGAATGAAAGCGCCAACTTTTTTTTTATCGATGATCGTTTTATGGGAATGATTTTATCTTCGATTTATATACAACTGATGGTCACCATTTTAACTCCCTCTCCACCTTAACAAATCTGGTTTATTTACTACCTATCTGCCATTATTTATTGCAATCTGTATTAGGAACTAACACTGGTCAGATGTTCTCTAACGGAACGTTGAAAAATGCTATTATGAGACAATGTTAGCGTCAGTGATGGATCACACTAACGCTAAACGATGATTAAGATGGTCCTTCTAGTCTAACTGGATTAGGACATATGTAAGGATAGCAGAAGACCTTATTGTTTTAACGAGTGACAACATATCTGGATCATGATACACCTTGTGGCAGGGCTACAAGACTCGAATTTCGAACAGAGCGATTAACAAAATGTACAGCCTGTATATAGAAGTACTTACAAATAGATAACAGGTATATTATCCTCATCTCTTTCCACAAAGTATTTTTGCATATCATTCCGGATGCGAATCCATAAAGTGCTTGGTAGGCGAAAAACTTCAAGCGGTGGAAGATAGTGAGCAAAAACGGATTGCAGAACATCGTCGTCGGAACTAAGCATGTCCTCCAATTCAGTCTCGCTCAAACCATCTGCTTGCTGGAGATAAGCCATTGCTCGTATGAATAAAACTTGACCATGTTTCTCGGATAATTGAGCGTACAAGTAGGCGATGACGGTATCTATGTCATATATTTTTTCGAAGTCGACATCGGGTTTTTCATCAAATGAGCGCCATTTGAGAGTCATGTCATATAAAACCGAGAGAAACAATGGATTGCATCCAGAATCCTTTAGTTTTGACTGTAAGCACTCCATTTGTCGTGGGATTAGACACCGCTGATCGCGTTTCAGCCACGATTGAAGAACCTGTGGAGCCAGATGCTTGTCAAATCCCGTTATCTTAATCATAGTAGGGTCCTCAAGAATAGACTCGAGTCCCTCAAGAATAGCGCACTTTTTTTGACAATTCTTTGAACTGAGTTCTGGTATAGTAGATAGGATACACTTGACATTCTTTGGATAATCCACAGGTAGCCATTTTGAACAATCATAATCTTCAACTTGCAGCTGATCAATGGAATCAAAAAGAAGAATGAGTTGTTCCCTTGGAGGAATATTTTTTAGGATCGTCTGAAGAGCTTCTTTTATATCCAGAATAGTAGTTGAGCTATCTATGTTAGGCTTCTTCACACTTTCGTAGATAGAACAGATTTGTTGAATAATGGAGATCAGCGGTCGACGAATGTCACATGTTGACGGTGTGACACCAAGAAAACGAATAATAACTGAGACCGAGTTCGGATTCAGAAACCAGTTAGAAACCTAGAAATGTCAGTTATTAGATCTTGTTGGTGTACTATATACACTCTAAATCTGTTTCCGTCACATTTTGCTGTCGCAAGACTTTGCGTCGTAGAGTCAGTGAGGAAAATATGTTGCACACACTGTAAAAAAAAAGCGCAGAATAATCAACTCTTGCCCTTGATTTTCCTTTTCATAAACTCTTGAGGGGTTTATGAGGATGGCATATACCCTTGAAGGGTTCATGGTCCAAATGGTTTTTGAGCGTAAGGGTATTTGAAGAGGTACCGGGTATATGGAACTACTTTGAGGGTTTGTATTTCATATTTTAAGGAAAGCAGCTTATTATTAAACGATTAGGAGTATATTAATAAACTCATGCTTCACACACGTTTCTAATTCAGCAATGAAGGGTAGATTATTATTCGGTTCAAAGAGAGGGTTTATTATAATACGCTAGAGGGTAGATTACTATTAGATACTATTCAAAAGGGTATATTAATCTACACCTAATGGTAGGTTATTGTACTGTTTCAGACAGTTTTTAACAATCATTTATACTTTTTCTCCGTATCTTTTATATTCAAAGATATTTGTTAAAAATGATGCATCACATATTAACTTAACTTTTTACTAATAGTATTTTCGTATTTATATTTAGATCATCATGATCCGTTAATAAAATTTTGTAACCAAGTTTTCATCTTAATTGACTAGCACCCTCTTGATAATCTGCTGTCAAGTATCAACATGTAAGTATTATTAACCATTTCAATTCGTATTGTTTATATTCAGGAAACATTCATAAAAAACTTTTTTTTTCAGGTATCAATCTATTGTCATTTTATAAGTAGCGTCTTCTCAGATAGACAAGAACAACTATTAAAACTTTAAATTCGTGCTTTTATATCTTGATGAATTACTTTCTGATCATACCAAAATACCGGAACATTAGCACGTAAGTGCCATTTAGAATTTCTTCTATCTCTTTTCTATTCGAAAACAATTCTTAAAACGAATTCACCATAGATCAGTATGCTTTTTCATTAATAGTGTTTTTTTGTTTATTTAGATCGATACAACTAATGAAATAAGCTCCTCACAAAGATTTTCTCCTTCGTCCATCTGTATTATTTCATCGTTATGTCAACCACAAAATATGTGAGTATATTGTAGTTTGAACTCATCTTTTTTATATTCAAGGCAGTGTCTGTGGATAAGATTCTTCAGATATTCATCTATTCTTTTTAATAAATAACTATTTTTCAGATCAACAATAATAACTAGATAGGAAGTTCATTGTCGGGCGTTTTTCTTGACGAATTCAGTTTCCGATTATCTGGAAACGTAGAATGAGATGATAAATAAGTTAGGTTACAGTTTAGTTCATATTTTTTTGTATCCAGGGGAAAATTCTTCAGAAATTGTTCTTATTTCAATGCATTTTTTATTAATATGTTTTTTTGTTTGCTTAGATGATCAGCGATAGTTAGGATCGCAATCGTGTATAATTTCTCCTTATTTTTTAGGTTCTGTTCAGCTTGTGCTCCTCAACATATTTATTTGGTATGCGCGATTTACAATTTTACTGGACGTCGCTTCTACTAAGGAAAGTAGTAAGAAATGTTTTCAATGTATTGTTGGTTTTTAATATCTAAGCTTTTTTTATTTTAGCTGATTAAAATAAATATTCAACTTTGATGCAAGAAGTACTATTATAAGATTGTTTATTTCAGAATTATCATATACCATTCATGATCATGTGGGTAAGTTTAAATTATAATGATAAATGACATTTTTGTTTTGTAAAAATGTATCAAAAATATGGTTCATATATCAGACTATTACTTTGTCTCGATAGAATGTTTGGTTTCGTTTAGATAAACAATGAAGAAGAGAAGAGCTGAGATTTCTAAATTTTTTTCAATGAGTTGATTCTTTCCTGTAGGTTATTGTGAGTAACACACTAGAATATGACAATAACTATAAATTACATTTCATTTCTTTTATTTCAAGACAATAAGTTAGATAGGTTTGTGCACATATGAATATGTTTTATATTTTTCAATCAAGTTTTTCTTTCTGCCTAACTGCAGTATATTTAGCCAGATTTTTTAGCAGAATTTCTTTGCTAAGAAGATCATTTTTGGTCGATATAGCAATAATAGCAATTCAAAGAGACTTTTGCTGCTTTGAATTATGCCTGATGTCTATTTAATTAAGAAAACTCATTAAAATTATAGTACAGATATTAGTGTAGGTTTTGGTTTCTTTGATTTTAATACCACATTCACATTAAGAAGGAGAGCATTCAGGACGTCTTCTACTATTTCCTAATTTTCAGTTGGACGCTGCTAGTCGAGTAAAACGTACAGACGTGTCTATATTGAAACATCATTTGCATTCAGAAGAGCAAGGTTCAATACCAGATATTATTATTAAAGCGATGCATTATATTCGCTAAACCCCATTTACTCAAACAGGAGAATTCATCTGAACAATGTTGATTAATCTTTTATGAATATCATGTTGCCTTTAGTACACTAACTCTAAGCTTTCTTTAGTGAGGTGCGATATTCCAACTTCTTCTATAATACAATATGGCTATGGTTATTGAATGAAGCTTTATTATATATAGGTGAGTGTGCCTTTCATTTTAATATTTTAATAGTCTTTTTTCATGCGAAGATTGATTTGTATCAAGCAGTACTTTCAATTAGTGGAATTAATAATAACTGTTCAATGTAAGAGGGAGCAATACATTGACAATATTAACGTCTTCAATAAGAACTGTTCTCCTAATCAATTACTGATTTTCCGTATAAATTCTGGCAAAAACATCTTCAAAACAAAATGAATGGCTCTATAAATGAAATTTGCTTGCTCTCTGTGAATCAAACCCAACAACATGGTCAAACTCAAATAGTATCGCAAGTAAGTAAGCAATTGTACGATTTCATAGATGCAGAGTGTAAATAGATCAGGAACTGGATCTTTGAACAATGATAACCCTGAAGAGGACTACTTTAATACTACTAAAAATTGAATATTTAGTAGAAGTTTAGATGATTATTATAACATTACAGAAGAATCATATGATAATTTTACTTTAGCATTTTACGAGGTTAGGATGAAATTGTAAGGAGTCTCTTAGTAAGATAGATGGATGTATAGGCTTTCTGAATGTATTCGTTTTAAACCGGTAACGACAATCCTTTACGAAGTGAAATAGAAAATGAATACACAAAAATTTGTTTTACTGATGACTCATCCAATTGTCAATTTTTTCTGTATTTTCTTCATAACTATTATATTACAGTACTGGTACGAACACCTAAATATCAAACAAAGGAAGTTCTAGTATATAGCGTCTTTTCCGTACGAATACTGTAATATATTACTTATGACGAAAATAAAGAAAACATTGACAATTGGATGAGCCATCAGTAAAACAAAATTTTCTGTATTCATTTCCTATTTCATTCTGAACAAGATCGATTTCATCGATCGAAACGTCAATAAATTTACTAATAAACAAGAGAATTATCACGTTAACACATAGGAGGAGGAGAAAATAATATACACAATCACAATAATTGAAATCAATCAACCCTTCTAAGGGGTTTATGAAAGTGCAACGTATAGCAAACCCTTTAAGGATTAATGAAATTTATAATCCCTTTCATAAACCCTTCAGGGCCAGTTTTTGGAACTCACAAACCTTATATTCATCCCTTTTTTCAGGGTTTATAAAAGGGTTTATAACGCCTTAATAAACCCTTTAAAAAGGTTTGTGACACGTTGCACTTGCATAAACCCTTTTCTCGTTTTTTATTCTACGGATATTTTTTACAGTGCACAGCTCAGGTAGCAAAATAATGATGTGTCGCAAAACTTAACGAAAACAAATTTAGAGCGCAATTTACCGTGGTAGCCACTTTTGCCATAATTGACGATTTTCCTGTGCCTGGATCGCCATACAGTATGCATGGCCCTCTCGGTGCATTCCATGTAACAAAATCTTTGATCTATAGAATTGAACAAATGTATTTAGTGACTAAGGTGGAATTTTTACTTCGTCCAGTATGCCATCTCGTGGATAGTAACTTTTATTGAACATTTTGCATTGCATGGCATGCTCAAGAACTTCATCATGCCAACTGTCTTTTAATCGTGTCTCCGACATGTGATAATCGATTTGACCCTTGACAGCCTTTTCGAAATCATCTGAAAACTTGTTTATGTATCTTTCTCTGTCAGACTTATTGCTCCATATGACCTGCAAAAAAATGGTGATCTACTCCATTGTATTCGAGGTTTATTTACACAAACCCGGTAGGTGAATATATTCTCTGGGGGAAGCACTTTTCGAATGTCATCCTTCATGTTTTTGAGTAATTGTTCTGTTTCTTCGTTTAGATCACTGAACATCTTGAGGTCTGGATGATCACTAAGGTCTTGAATTTCTCGAAAGAAGATGATCATTCTCTGTGGACGATTTTCATTGTTTTTCAGTGCTGTATATATTTCTTTGGCCGTCGCTGAATATTTAATTCTTTATGTTATGCAGAACAATGCAGATAATCTTACTTGAAATGTGAAACTCGTTTCTTTCACTCTTACTGATTGTCTCCATTTGAAAACAGCGGTTCGAAGCGTGACGCAAGATGTTTTGCAGCCGCCTGTTAGTATCTACCCATTCTTTTTTTTTTGCTGGGTCGATTGGTAGGAGAATGTAGACAGGCTCACATAAATTCTCGTCTAGTCGATAAGCTTCATGGATAAAATTTTTTTCGTCATCAGACAGAACACTTGCAAGTTTTTCAAAAATAGTCCCTCTGATGCATGTCGGCAGCATTCGAGCTCCATACCGATGGCTCAAAAGCATCTGAAAGAAGCTAGTTTTGCCTTAGTAATTGAAAACAACTTACAATACAATTGGTAGCGACAGACAAGCGGCAGCATTGCTCTAATTCTTGCAGACATGTGTCTTCAGTTGAATGATCATAAGAAGCCTGATCTTGAATACCCCAACGCATGTCAGAATACTGAAATAATCCTAGTTAATTTGTCAGTGTTCATTTAAAAAATATGGCATACCCGAAACTGGATGTTATACTTTTCTTGACAGTATTTTTTTAACTTTGGATAAATGTATTGCATGAGCATTTGCCGTTCTTCGAGTGTATCTGAAACAGAAATTAGAGGTAAGCATCATCATGATCTTTTTCAACGTGAATCACCTTTAAAAGTAGAGCTGATAAAAACTCGCACTGAGTTCAATTTCTTCTCGGGAACATTTTCAAGCTGACCACGGTACAGTTGATTGTCTGTCAGCATTTGTATTGATTTAGATTTGTCGTACAAATCAGGCGAGTCATCCATAGACACTTCCGAAACTTTTGAATTTCTCTATACAAGCTGAATTACTTCTAAACTTTAAGAGACCAAATCTGAAATATGATGGTTACGAATAAATGTGTTTATAATTATTTCAGGTATTTTAGGCTTTCAAATACTGCACACTTAGATAATAAACCATCTATCGAAAGAGTTCTTGAGCTACAAGAGACTCTAATGCTGTTTTACGATAGTAGCACACAAAATTGTACTACAAGTAGACATCAGTCTTATTTTTAGACTGGCTGCCTATCAACAGGACACTAGATTCTCATGATTACAGAAACGAATCGAACCAAGTGTATGAATGTAAGATGCTGGCAGCACGAATTTCAAGTAAATTTTTCTTTTTCTTTTTCTTTTTTAGATAATTTCGTCGAGGGTGATCTCCTAATTACGAAACACCATTTTTTATCATCATTTGACTTTTTGTTCGGTCAAAAACAACAAAAAAGTTGGAAGCAGTCGTTTTTATCAAAAACATAAATTTTTGAAAATGCGAAAAAGTTTTTTCACCTTCTTCGCTTTCTTGCTTCCAAAGATATCTTTTTAAAATCAGTACCATCATCATACTACAAATAAGTTATTAAATTGACTCTAGATCCGAGAAGTTTCTGGTGTTGGGACTTAAAATTGTGTCGAGAATTCTGAAGCGGTGGCGACTCAGCCGCACGGCTTATACCTCTACATATAAAAGAGAAGAAAAAAGATAAAATATACAGTGTGTACCAAAATTATAGATCCACCTATACTCAATACAGAAAAAATAGGTCTATGTCTTACACATGATCCTAGTTATTGAGTTGATACTTTCATTCAACACATACATATACATGATGTATCAAGATGTGTGATTACTGCTTTTTCTCTTCTCTTTTCTTCGACACGAATTGAGGCTTTTCTGTCGGGGATGAAAAAGAAAAAATGCGTAATTGCATTTCAAATTTTTATTGAAATCTATTTAATCTTTTTTTGTTTTTCATCACTAATAGGAAACTATTTTTCGTTTTAGATAATCGAGTTATTTTAAGTCGAATTAGGCAGCTACTCTGAAGCGATTAAAATATAAGAGGCATATGGGATGTACCAAATACTATAGAAAGTACAGCAGGAATCAGACACCAACCAGTTTTCACTAGACCAATGGCAGGTTACAGCTCTTCAAACCAGTTATTTTTTCACGAACTGGATTTAGTGACCGGTTCGTTTTTCTTGAATTTGGTCTAATGATTAGTTCAAAGATGTTCACCGGGCACTTTTTTGTCGTCCTGTCATACATTGGTATTGTACAGAGGAGGGCATAAATAAAATTTTGATTCCGCTCTGTAGACATCTTTGAAGCAGTTCCAGTTCTTTCAAAAAGAACTGATGGCCAGTTCCGTTCTGAATCGAGAATTTGTCATAGGTATATTTTTTACTGTTTCTATTTTCTGTTCTGTTTGGTGTCTGTTGATGACGAATGCTCTGTGTTTCTATTGACGGTTTGGCGATAAAAAACGAAAGAATAAAATTGAAATTCGCTGGCAACACAATAAAACAAACTACTATTGTAAAGTGTTTTATACGTCCTTCATCAAAAAGGTGAATAAACCGATCGAAGAAAAGAGACACAGGATCGATTTATCTCTCTCGCTTAATGTTCCTTCAACACAAAAAAACTTGTTTTGCTTGCTCCGATTGTGACTGGCAGTGTTCTTCAAAGAGTTAGATGATCATATTTCGTGGAGATGAACTTGGAAGTATCTTATTAAAGTCGTCGGAATTATGGAGCCGTTGGTACAGGAGACTTGTTTCTAAGACAAGAATGCTTTAGGAAGCAAGAAAATTTTAAAAATGTAGTAATCAACGATAAGACTTTCAAAATCAAAAAATTGTATTGGTCCGTAGAGAAATACTCACCTCTACAAATTCAAACAGCTCAGGCGTGGATAATGAAGACCAGATGACAGTGTGAGTTATATAGAAAGATTTCAAGCTAATTGCGGCTAGGAGTATGACAGTTCCAGTTCATATGAACGGTCAAATAAGGTGAGCTCGACACGAAGGCTCGAAATTTCCAGCTTAGTTTTCCTCCAAATTTTACCCATCAGAAAAGAGTTCATATATTACCACTACAGGTAAAAAATGACACTTGTTCTATTAGGGGCAACTATACAATTAACGTCATCAGTTTTCAAAGATTTCGATCACCCCCCTCTCATCTCAAATACTCATAGCTATTTTTAGATATTCATAAATGCTCAATTACTAATCGATCATCAATGAGTACTTGTGTGTAATTTTTAATTGATGATTACTTATTAGTAATGAACTAATGAATAGAATGTAGTTGATAAAACTTGGGCTACCTAGGTTTGGGAACGTGATGTATATCAGTTTCGAATTTTTCACTCTTTCCAGCTTAATTTTTATGATCCATATGAACTGAACTGGTCGACTAGCTCATCGAAAAAGAACTGATCAAGGGGTAGGTACCGGTTCGACCATTTTGTTTTGAATCATTGAATTTTAAATGGAGATTTATTCATTTTAAAAAAGAAACCACCTGACGAGTCTTTGAAATTAGAACGAAATCCGGATAGTGGCAGCTCTTTCTTGGTTCTCACCCTCAAGATTTTTACTCACAGAATCTAATGCAGACAAAAGCTGTGAACATAAAGATCCATATTACAGCATTCACAGATTTGCAGGGTTGGATATAATATTATTCAAGGAGGGTACCACTGTAATTTCAAATAGAAGACGTAATGAATTTTGATATAAGAAACAAACTCGTCCAAAACGGGGTTCATTAATACTAAATAGTGAGGGTTATTGAAACTTTGAGAAATTTTATACTTTTTGTGATCGAAAAGCAAAGTGCTAGTAATTCAAAAATGAAATAAAATGTTTTTCTTGGATATTTTCAATGGTTCGATAGAGCTCTTCCATCTTTACAAAACTGTATCTATTAAAACTATTCTAAGTCATTTTTTGTGATAAATACTTCAAAAACCTAATTGGAAAATCTTAAGCAGGATATAAAGATGCATATTTTTTATATGTAAGAAAAACACTTGATTTTTCAATAAAATTAGCTTTTTCTGATTAGTTTTAATCCGTCAAGCGTTTCGAACTATACTCATTCGATGTAGCGTGGAAAACTGAATCCAATGAGCAATTTCAAAACTTGTGAGACAGCAAAAAATAATGAACGAAAACTAATTTGATTGGAAAATCGAGTTTTTCTCTTCCATATGAAAAAAGTAAAGTTTCTGAACATCTTTTGAGATTTCCTCAGTAGTTTTTTTTTGACTCTTTCATTTTAAAACGATGACTCACAATATTTTTGAAATGAACATTTTTGCACAGTTCGATGAGCTCGACCAAACAATGTTAAAATATCTAAGAAAAATGTTTTATTCCATTTTTGAATTACTGTCACCTTTCCTTTCCACGTCAAAAAAGTATCGAATTTCTGAAAGTCTCTTAGATTTGGCATTAAAAGTAGTTCATAACCTTTATCATCTAGTACCAGTTAATCCAGTTGTCGACGCGCTTTAACTTGGTATAAAATACATATGTTATATCATTGATACTTTAAGATGGAGAGGGGGAGGCAAACGCTACGTGACATATTGTATAACGCTATATATCTTTATTTATGTTCTACTATATAAAACCTAACAACTAATTTTCGCAACAAAAAAACTACGAATGGTTATGTTTGTTTTTGAACTATATCTATAATGAAGGAATAAAATCTTGCGTTTTGAGCGTGAATATATATATATGGATGGATGGATGGAACTCATATGTATATTTTCAAAGAAAATGATGTAAATCTAAGTTTTAGATTAAATATTTTTCGATTTCACACATCCACACCAGGCAACTCTCTAAACCCAGGTCATCAAATCCGATACCGAATCCTATGGGATATTATCGGATCCTAGCATCCGATAGGATTTCATCGGATTACCGGGATGAGGAATCCGTAACGAATTCTAATGTCGGATTCCTCTGAATATCCGACAATATCCGGATGTCGGAACCAACAATCTTCCTAACGATCTAATTTCGATCCTTTTCCAAGAGGATTTGACGAGCAACTATAGATATGATATGCATAACTCATCCTCTTCTATTACGTCTTATTCAAGACATATCGACACTTAACTTAAAAGTTTATGAAAATTAATTGTTGAAACCCTTTGTGTTTCTTGGAAATCTGAAGGAAATTGAATGCTCTGATCATGCATAACACTACAGAAAGTTACAAAAGAGTTATACAAGCAACTTATTTTCCAATAAAGAAAGACGAAAAATACAAATATTGTTTTGCATCACTTAGAAGAGCCTTATTTTTATGATATTGCAATTCCACCACCATTCTCGGTGACTTCTTTCCCCTAGAAAAACAATGATATATCGTGAGTGGTGGGTGGGGTGTGGGTGTGGATCTTCTTTTTCTCTACAGCCACGCCTACACCCACACCCACCCAAAAATCTTGTAGGAATCCCACCCCGGGGACTCCGAGCGAATCCGTCTGTAGGAAACGATCGGATATTGAAGGGATTCCGAGTGTGGGATCCTATACTTGGTTTCCAGTGGGTTTCCAACTGTAAGATTCGATTGGATTCCAATTGTAGGATCCGACGAATTTCTATAGTACACTGACGAAATCCGATGGGATTCGATCGGAATCCAATGGGATCTTATCGGCTCCGATCGGACCCTACTGTTGGTTTGATCGACCTAGGTAAGTCACTTACGAAAAAGAAATTTCTATAATATTTTCATTTTGATTTCGAGCTTACGATGACGAAGTAAGAATTAATAATTTTGAAAAAAACAAAATCTTGCAAATAACAAAAAACTAAAACAAAAAATATATTTCGTTTGTATATGATAGTGGGTAATAGGATTTGCGAATAAGTCTTATTTCGATGTAATTGTCGAATGAAGAATCCCATTTTAAGAATAATATCAACGTTGAGTAAATGTCGACCTTGATTGAGCATAGAATAAATAAAAAGTGGCGCTGTATACCACCATATGAGTATATGACGATGAAATTTTTTTTTTCGATCAATCGAATTTCATCTTCAGAAATATCATCTTGACTACGACAATATTCTGAAAGCTCTCTGATAGATTTTGCATCGCCATCTTCGATTTCTGATAATGCTTCCTTGATCAATTCTGTATACATGAGTAATGCATCAATGCCATGGAGCCTAATCGAAATCATGGCGTAATCATATCGTTCACGATCGATTTGCAATGCTGTACAAATCTAATAGATACTGATATGAATACCTTTTACCTTCAGAATTTTATTGGCCCATTGTTCATGAAGTGATTTATTGCTACAGAAGACAAAAATTGAATCTAACTGTGGTCACTCATGAATTGAATGCATTCTCCAGCATCCTTATATGTATTGATTCATGCCACAACATGGCGTAATTGTGCCAATTAATTTTGAAAATCTTTGCTCGACTCGTCAGTATTGGTATCGAGTCAGACCAGAATAAAATTTTGTATGACCCTACGAACATTTCGAGGTAGTATACTACAGTTCTACCTGTTATTGGTTGGACTGTTGATTTGATTCTGTCCATGACGCATAAAAAATGATTGAATGAATGACTAAAAAAGGCACAGTTTTGTCCCTCTTCTGTCTTTGTCGGCCGTTTTTTTAACTATACTATGTGGGTGCTTTTTTCATTTTGTTCACACTTCATACTTTTCTGAGTGGTTGACAGCTAAAAGGAGAGAGTGATCGCAAGACTGCTGTTGTTCAAACAAGATTGAAAAAAAAAGAAGTAAAAGGTTGAAATGAATGACGATGATGATGACAATGGTAAGAATCCATAGAAAATGAGAAAGAATGAAAAAACCTATATAGAGAGTTTAAAATTATTATAGGTTAATCGCTTGTTTTTCATTTTTTCATAAATAGATAGTAACATTGATCAATGTTTCCCAGCATTTTATTAGATAAAACAGAAACGAACTCCTTATGCATGACTCAGGTCATTGCATTTTAATAATGAATGATTTATTTCCATCGTTAAAATCTTCAATAGAATGTGTTTACCACGCGAATCGAATGAAAAGTTCATTGGAACTATATAAAACATATATTCGAAAGATTGACACTATCTTTTTTTTTACGAAGTTAATTGAGCAAATATATCTTGCAAATCTACATTTAATTTAGAAATAATTTTGTGTCTAGCTTGTTTCGTATGAGACAGGTAAACAAAAAACTTGTTATTTCTGATACATTTTCAATTGACTTTGTTAACACTATAACTTCAAGTTCTTTTCTCATTCTCTATATTTTTTAATCCAGACAGTTGCCATCTGATGACACCCATTCCTCAGATTGAAACGTCGACGTCATGGGGACTTCTACCAGTTTCTTTTATCTATGCTTTCGTCAAATATTTGTGATTCTATGATAGTATAAATGATAATTTAATTTGTTTCTTAATTCTATCGAATTGAGTTGAATTTAAACCACCTGAACAGATCTTTGAGCAAGATCAAACGCATCGTGGTAGCTCTGTGCCTTACTACTGGCGAATTGTTTGATCATTCTATTATTTTCCAAAAACCTTTTGGAGTGGTAGAACAGTATCATTATCTCGCATTGATTCGGTTGAAATAATTAATTGGATCGTAATAGAGAATGAAGCCATCTGATGATCATTTCTTAAGCAAGAGTCAAAACGCGTCGTATTCTGCTTTGAATCTATATGTTGAGTGTTTAACACACCCCAAACCCTCACACCCTTACACCCTTACCCTTATAGAGATATTTTCAAAAATTTTCTTTTTTTTTAAATTCTTGAAAATTTTATTCAATTTGGTTTATGTTTTTGATCTTTTGATCAGAATTTTTCCATTTACCACTTGATAATGATTCTAATTTGATAGAATTGAAATAAATTCAAAAATTTTTAATATTTATCGCGGTTATTTAACTCATTCACACGCTCACTTGATAAAATTTTTAAATAAAATCGATTAAAGATGTATGATTTGAATCGATTTAAATCTGATTATTCCTCTAAATGCTTTTACATGTGAATCCTATCTATTAACTCCAGGTTCATGTTTCTGTTTCGATGCATTGAACGAATAGTGAATTAAGGCACATATAGAGATGAAGATGATCGTATCTATCCTAGCGCAATAATCTTGATTATACCCGGTATTTCATAATCAGGAATTTGTGGTGGTAAGAAAAAATCAACTTTGAACGGTGTCGGTGGCCATCGACTGGCATAAAAACGACGACATAGCCATACACGAATCACTTTATCGACAATTAGTTCATTATCATTGTTACTGTCAGCACTTACAATAGATAGCATTTCAATATTGATAACAACAAACCCCAGATAAGAAGCACAAAAGAGATCATCGATCATAAAGCCATTTGAACCAAGAACAATGTAACCATAACCACGTTGTATTGATCGTTTATAATGACAACTATAACGTCCATGACATGTTCATTAATTATCCCATCATTCACTTTGACGAATAAAATAGTCTTCTACCTATTGCAATCGCTAGAAAAGAATCCTTGAAAAAGCAGATATTGTACGTCAATTCATCAACTGAGCAATGTTTTTTCAAGTTATTGTTGAGAAAGCATCGATATTCATATAATATGAGAGTTACAACAGCTTCAAACAATTACCAGCAAATATTTATATCAGCTGAAATAAAAATGAATCGCAACAAAACCACCATCCACGAGCACGACTTAGTCGTCCCTTGCTACTAAAGAAATAATTAGCAAAGCGCACCCATTGTCCACCCTCAATTCGTACAGTATNGCAAAGATCGATTGTCGCCAAAGAAAGTTCAAATCGGCTGAAATTTTCAGGATATGTTGGGACTGGAGCAGGTAGTCTACGATAAAAAGTTCAGTCCGAAATATACAAGTTTAAGGAAGTGATAAGGTGAACACTGGTCAAAAATGACCCATTTTCCATCCTAGTTATTTTGCCTTCAACTATGTTTTTTCGAAATTTTTTTTACCATTCGATAGAGCATGCAAAGATGCAGGGCATGACGTTCTCCGGTTTTTTTAAAAGTCCATTTATAGGCCGAAAAATTTTGCACAAGTAAAAGTCCTTCAAAAAAGGTCAAAAAATTGCATGCAAATTTTGTAGGCGACCTTTTTTGGGCATAAAAAAACTTTTTTCAAAAATCGGAGAACGCCATGCCCTGCGTCTTTGCATGCTCGATCGAATGGTAAAAAAAACATTTCGAAAAAACATAGTTGAAGGCAAAATAACTAGGATGGATGTTGGAAAAACATGATTTTGAGAAAAACGCAAAAAACATTTTTTCCAAGTTTTTGCTGTTTTTTTAAATTGTCTGCAATTTTCACGCGTTTTTTGCGGAAACTCACCTAACTTGCCATACGTAACTTTTAATTCTGCACACGCTGAGCGCCTAATTAATTAATTAATCAGTCATTAGAGATCAAAAACCTAATTATACTACCGCTTTTGACATTGAGGACCTCTGAAAGATCACTAAAAATTTCGGTCAAAAAATGGTCTTTGGAAAAAAAACTATAGTGATTCTGAAAGAGCAGAACATGGGCTATCACCCCATGGTGTTATCTCAATTTTCAATTTTTTGACGAAAATCGACTTTTTTGGATGGGGAGGGCTTAACATCACCATGCTAACAAACTTGTCCAGTGAGTAATTAAAATCATGACACTTGACCTGAGTCATGCAAGTGTCAGAAATGTATTTTCAAAGCGAATAGAATTCTTAGTAACATAATTCAACGAGGATAGTTGAATTTAAAATTATATTCTTCTGTAGGACAAAAGGGTATGTATCTATTGTATTGAGATTTCCTAATTGAGATAAAGCTAAATATTGGAGAGATTTTTAGAAGAAATATTAGCTGTATGAATTCTAGCAATGACATATAATATCCGATTGAATCCCCGCAACAAAACCACCATCCACGAGCACGACTTAGTCGTCCCTTGCTACTAAAGAAATAATTAGCAAAGCGCACCCATTGTCCACCCTCAATTCGTACAGTATAGCGAATATTTCCTAAAGCAACAGATATTGGTTGTTTTCTTTGATAGTAATTGATGATTAATATTATGGATGCGCAAAAAGCCAACATAATGAACACAAGTCCGAACACGAGTTGTAGTATGTATGCACTATCGGCTGCTCCTGTTCCTCTCTTTGTGGCAAACAGGATGATAGATGCTGTTATAAGAAGTAACATCGCCAAAAGCGAAAAACAAATTCACAGGAAAAATTTATTCTGTAGACGGTAAGAAAGAACCTGCAGAGTGTCTGCAGTCGACGGAGTCATTACAACTGCTGTCGTTGCTCTCATGTTTATTTCAGCGAATTACTCAGCCACACGATCAGCTGCCGTTTTTCTAGGCAATGACGTATCTTTTGCATCTATTTGAATGACTTCCGTATCAGTCACTGGCAAGTTAGAAGGTGGTATTTGATTATAAACCGGTCCTGATGATTCCGATTCATTATTCATATTTTTAATTGTGAATATGTTGTCACGCGCAGCTATCAGCTAGTTGAATAGACTACAAGATGGTATTATTCACTTTGTCTTGAAATAGTACTCTCAATAACAATAAAGACTGAACAGAAACAAGAAGCTACACTTACAATCGACAAAATGTATCTTTTAACTTTATCTCTGTGTTATAACAATATCAACAACGTCTTTCTATTTCTTTCGGTGTGTTAAAACTGATAAGAGTATGGACTTTGATAAAGTCATATGATAATAAGCAGACAATAGACTATACCATGTTAAGCATGCTCTTAAAACACTCCAAATGATAAAAAGCGAAATCTACCACTCCATTAAATTATTTTTAAATTTACATTGCATAGACGACCATGTGCTTTTTTCAATATTTTTAAGTAATGAATTAGATATATGTCATTGACAAAAGTGAATATGAATCATTAGGCTAGTTCACTTGAAATACATGTATAATTAAGGATTATCATGAACGAATTTTTTCTCTCTGTTAAATTTTTGTTGATACTGAACACTATAATGAGATGCATTTTTCTTTGCTCTTCAAAACGTATATAAGTACTTGATACGTTCTCCCTCTTGAGGGTGTGGGCTTGGGTGTGGGTGTGTAGTTCATGCATTCTTTCACCCCTCCCATCACACGCACGTATCAACACCTACATTCACAGCTACACCCCCACCCCCACACCCTATATAAATTTCATGAGGATAAGAAAACGTTTATTGTAGTAAAAAAAACGAGTTATTATTGCCCTTCTATATACATTTTACGCTTCATTTTAATTATTTATTGCTCATTCTATATATTTATCGCTAAATTTGATTATTGCTCAATTAAATATAAGTCATATTTAAACGTAATTCAATTCAATTCGCAATTTGTGTATTAAGATAGTAGATGATTTGCCAATCGGATAATTAATTCGAATTCGTTTTTTGCTGCTGATTTAAGGTTTTGTAATTGTATTTCAATATCATATAAGTATTTCGATGTCATAAAGGTCTTCAAATATAATAACGCTTGAGTATAGGAAGAATTTATCAATTCTTATTCGTCCAAATAAGGCATGTGTGTAGGTGTGAGTGTGTAGAAACTGGATGTCATCCGGACCGACATCTGCACGCATACCCCAGCCCCAGTCATACCCATACTTTTAGAGCAACCAGTCTATTCATTTGCAAGTTGTACTGTAAACTATGAGACTTAAATCATACCTTACTTGAGAATTTTATTAAGATCTTATGCGTGTAGAAAACCTTTTTCTGACAAAGGCCTTCTTACATTAATTAATTCACGAACTAGGTAGATTCATAAATATCGCGTCACAACGTGTTTTTCAAACTATCAATCTTGCTTAGTATTACTTGAACGTTTGGATGCGACAGTGGAAGTGATTCTAGAGCGATACTCAATGTGCTTTCCAAGCATTCCATAGCTTTCGAATAGTTGCACACACTTTCATGCACGGAGCTGATGTGTGTGTAGGAAATGGCCCAGTCCGGATGATCTGATGGTAGACTTTTCGAAGATTTTCAATCCTTTCTCATAACATTCTAATGCTTTTGGATAGTTACCCATATTTTGATACACTGAACCAACATTATCGTAGGTAATGCCTAAATCAGGATGATTCTCAGGTAGAGAGTTTTCATTGATTTTGAGTGCTTTGTCGTAAAATTCTAGCGCTTTCGAGTAGTTACTCAATCTGTTATACGCAAAGCCGATATGGTTATAGGAAATAGCCAAATTTGGATGGTTCTCAGGCAGAGCCTTCTCGTTTATTTTACGTGCTTTATCGTGAAATTCTAGTGCTTTCGAATAGTTACCCATGTTGTTATACACTGAACCAATGCTGTCACATGAAGTAGCAAAATCTGAATGGTTATCAGGCAGAACGTTTTCTTTTATTTTGAGTGCTGTATCATGAAATTTCAATGTTTCCGAATAGTTATCCATGTGGTTATACACTGTACCAATGTCTCTGTAGGTGGCAGCTACCACTGGATGATTCTCGGGTAGAATTTTTTCTCTGATTTTTAGTGCTCTATCATAGAAGTCTAGTGCTTTCAAGTAGTTACCTATATCGCTATGCAATGAACCAATGCTGTGGTAGGAATCAGCCAAATCTAAATAATTCTCATGAAGGAGCTTCTGTCTCATTTTTAGTGCTTTATCGAAAAACTCTAGTGCTTGCGAGTAGTTGCCCATGCAGGCATAGAGTGAACCAGTTTGTTTGTAAAAGTTTGCCAAGTCTGGATGATTCACAGGTAAAGCTTTTTCGGCGATCCATAGTGCTTTATCGTGAAACTCTAGTGCTTTCGAGTAGTCACCCATTGTTTGATGCCCATTTTAAAAGAGTGATACGAAAAATTTCTAAGGTTTTATGGTAAAATGAAAGAGTCACATCAAGCTCTCCGCGTTCAGCTTTCGAGAATCCGATAATATTGTATAGAGAAGCTTTGGTGACTATTGATGCTTTGTGTTGCTGTAGTAAATCATTACATAGTTGTTCGGCTTCATCAAAATGATCTAATTGGAGAAGTAGTCGTGCCAAGCGTGTCCATCCAGGTTCGTCCTCAGTTTTTTTTGTGAAATGTTCTCTAAGTTTAGTAAGTGATGAATCATCTTCAGAGGTCAGTTCAAGATTTACATTATAAAGTGGATGATCTGTTTCGACTTTGAAGACATCGACAATACGAAATACGGTATGCATGGAGAAAAGGATTTCATTCTCATCTATGAACTCACTAAATTCACGGATAGAAACAAATGAAGTTGTTGTAATCCGGGTGTCGATTGACATTTGAAAAAGAACGCAAACTATATCTGGGTTTACTGAAGCACTTTCGGCAAAATCAAGAGACACATCGAGGTCACTTGTAGTTGATAAGAAATTATTAAAGGATAATAGACCGCCCTTGTTTTTTTTTGTAGTTTTTCGAAATCCACTCTTAATAGCACTTGCCCTCGATAAAGTTTGATCTTTGCTTCATTTCGATTAACCTGTTTCTGATGTAATGTTTCAATTTGTCGGTGTAAGTCACATAGGATAAAACTTAATTTCAAAATTATTGTGGCATCTAAAGTTCTTAGCGCCCAATTCAACTTTTGGTAGATAAATGGTTCACGAGTATACCACCAAACTGCTGATTCAGGACGATAATCGCGTTCAAACTGAGCTACATCCTTCAATTTGTGCGCATTGTTGGAGTATTCGCTACGTAAGAGTTCGATAAATGGCTTAATTTGTTGTTCGCTGCGGTTCATACTAAGAAGAATTTCCTTCAATAGTTGAGTATACATAAACGAAGGCTCCAGCTGCCTGAAGGTCTCGCTGGAAAAATCTTGATTCGGGCGGATAATGTTGATAGAGATATCATTTTTGTTGCATTGTTTGTGGGCTACTTTTAATTCTTCTCCGATCGCCGTCATGTTTGTGTATGGACCCTTAATTTTGTGCCAACCATTAATCCAATCTACGTGCAAAACTTCGTTGCGACAGTAGCTATAAACTTTAACAAGCTGTGGTATGTCATGAATAAAAGATACTAGTTGTCGCCCTAGTGCGTCTGATAAAATCAGAAAGACTTTCTGTTCATTGATGTCTGTCAAGAAATCAACACATTCATCAGGTTCAGAGACAGTACGCACTTCATTGATTATGCTTTGTAGCTTGGGTGGCGATGTTCTGACATTCTTCGCTTGCTGAGTCGATTTCGTCAAAACACAAGATGATCAAAAGCTCACCATGCATAGGTCGTGTCAATTCCGCAGTGACTATTGATGGTGCTGCTTTTTCAATAATAGTAACTGCTGACTCGATTTGCTTTTGCTCTGAATTTCCTTTACTCATATCGACTTCAGTGTTGTTCTTTAATATCAGTTGATGATGAATACTATTTATCTGCAATATAAAATAAAATAAAATAAAGTAAACTAAAAATGATCAGTTTATTCGTAATGTTGAGGCTTTTTTGTTTTCTTAACAGTCTTCTAGAAAGAATAAGAAGTGGAGTAACGCTAATTTTTAAATAGCGTATGTTGATGTCAATATGGTGGATTCATATGTATTTCTGAACCAAACGAAAAGACAATGAAAACGATAATTCAATTGTTTTCGGAATGCTAGGGATTGGTAAAATGATAATCTTTACATAGAGTCCCAGGTTGGGCTAAATTTCAATTCAAACAGTAGCTGAAAATATGATTTTCTTTCATTTCGTGTACTGTGGATTACTAGCAAAAATTCATCTAAAGAAGAGGGTAAGAATATAGGGACTCAGATACACTCTAAAAAATATCGGCTCTTTACCGAACCCCCAAAAAAGGTTCCGGAGATTTCAAAAAGCATCCAAAGGTGTCCAAAGTTTCAAAAAAAGGATAAAAAAATCTACGAAACCTTTAATGGTTCTTACCGTGTACCCAGGATAAGAACCTTCTGCTACGAAACCTTTTTTTAAGTTCCGTAGAGCAAAAAAGGTTTCGTAGGGGAAATACGAAACCTTTACAGTTTCGTATCAAACTCTACAAAATCATGAGGGTTTAGTACGAAACCATTTGGTTTTAATATGAAACTGTAAAGGTTTCGTATTTCCCCTACGAAACCTTTCTTGCTCTACGGAACTTAAAAAAAGGTTTCGTAGCAGAAGGTTCTTATCCTGGGTACACGGTAAGAACCATTAAAGGTTTCGTAGATTTTTTTATCCTTTTTTTGAAACTTTGGACACCTTTGGATGCTTTTTGAAATCTCCGGAACCTTTTTTGGGGGTTCGGTAAAGAGCCGATTTTTTTAGAGTGTAGTGTCTCGCTATATGAAGGTGCTATGAATCGATTTACACCGTGTTTTGCTGAATGAGGGTGTCCAATATGCCCATTATCTCCATGAAGCCTAAAAACTCGTGTTTTTGTCTACTATTGCTTTCTGTCAGTCTCGATTTGCAAAATTTCTTCTACAAGCTTGGCAGCTGAGACATTGTCCTTTCTGACTGACAAATTTGGTGGACTCAGGAGTTTACCTATCCTTCCTTAGTCTGAGTACTAAGTTCAAGGTACCTGGAAAAGTACCTTACTACCAGGTAAGTGGACGATTTCTGTGGTACATAATTACAAGTATGTCAGCTTTATTTTAATAAGTTTTGCAATATTCTATGGATGTTCATGTTCGATCGAAACGAAAACTAAATTTCAATATCTTTTTTCTTAAAAATCAATGTCTCGCCAAGAATATTTAAGTGTATTCTTGCATGTCTTAATGATCACTTTTTTACGTCATACCTGTTTAGATCATGTTCCAAATAAAGCGCAAATATATCACCTTGGCAAACTTAGCACTAGATTCGTGTGTTTCGTGTCCAAATTCGTTCTCTGACCTCGATTTAATCTTTAAAACGGCTCGTTAGATACAATATTTCATTTTATACCGAATAATATCATGTTAAAAGCGGTTATCGAACCAAAATTTACTCGTGGATGAGTGACCAGGCTGATGTTAGTGAGAAGGACTACTATTCAAGGTTTAAAATAAGGAACACTTCAGCCATTTACGAATTCAAATATGTACCAACATTCATCTAATTTATAGAATGTCACGCAACAGTGATATTTGTTTGCAATCATATACTCATCCGCACTAGGACTCATACCCTTCGACCAATTTTGGTTCAGTGATCCCTGTCAAGAAAGGTGTCATTTGATAAAGAATGCAATTCTGCATACAACACACCAATTTAGATACTCATCACATGCTAGAGAACAAATGAGGATAAGGAACACTCAAATATGGTGCTAATTTTACCAATGTAATATTTTCTTCATGATACGTTTTGAAACAAATCTGAGTGGATCATTAGAACTACATTTCTAATAAATTTGTATCAGTGGACACGGTAAATAAAAAGAATATATGTTCGAAATAAATGAATGATTTTGTTCCAAAATGTTATTACAAAATGTTTTCACCAGTTGTTTGTACTTTTGTTGATCTGATCGCGTCTTTGATTGATACGTTTTTAAGAGAAAGTGCGACGACGGAGAAGCTAATAAATAGGAAGTTTAAAAAAATAAATACAATAATAACGAATAACTCAACGGAACAAAAGCATGCACTACTTTCCATTACTCAACTTTCATATGCATTGATTTTTTTCTTTCTTCATCCCTTTTTATATAACCAGTAAAAAACTGAAGTAGTGATTGTAAACAAATAAAAGACGATTTTCTTTCACTCGTTTCTCTCAGCGTAGTTTCATTCTATCGCAAAATGTTGCTCTGTCACATAATTCAACGAACACAACATTACATAGCCCTTGTAATTCTCTTTTTTTCTGGCAGAATCAACTGTTGTGGTGGCGTCTCTTTTTATTCATCGCCTTGTCCTTTTCATTCAACGAGACTTCAATGTGCAACATCGTAGAAAACTGAGTGGAAAATAACATAACAAAAGGATTTTAGCTTGGCATGAAATCTGCATCAAGTTGGTCGTAGAGAGTTTCATCTTGAGGGTGGGTGTGGGTGTGGAAATGATGAACACTCAGACCCATACCCAAACACACACCCGTTCTAAAGTGTACTGACATATAAATTATACAAGAATAAACTTGTTATTTAAACACGAACGAATTTTTCAATGTCAATGAGATTATAGTTCTACGTGTGTAGAAACATTATTTCTAGCAGTCTTGAAAACGAAAACTTATCAATGATATTGTCCGAGACATGGGCATGGTTGTCGATGGGAGAGTAAGTGCGGGTGTAGCCGTGGGTGTGACTTGACATCTGGATGTGGGTTTTCTTTTTATTCACAACCGTAATGTGCCCACGCCCATTCATAGTATTTCATAACCATTCTTGAATTTTAACAACAGATTAATCAAAATATTGGTTTATAAGTTCAGAAAGAAGTTTTCATGCAAGAAAGTTAAGAACTTATTCTCAAATATATATGTCTCTGCATATTAATACTTTTATTGAAGGGTTGATGAAAATTTCCAAGTTACTGTAAGGTTGATACGTTTTTAAAGATAAATTTATTCGCTAGGCGAAGGATAATGTTTACATCGAGAGTGATGTTATTGATTACCATGATTGCGAATTCTGTCATAGTCGGCTGAACATGCCCAACAACTCATAATTCCATTTAAGACAAGTCATATGATCACAACCAGACGCTTTTTGAATTGGAGACTTGCAAGAAGGACATTTCTTGGTATTTTGTACTAACCATTTTTCTGAATCTCTGGTAGCTATCGCAGTCTGACTGTCATACTGTGCATACGTAAAATCATTGTGCCATTTTGTTTTATGAACGAAGCATGTTTTCCTGTTGCATTTTATACAGGTAATAATATTATTCTCGACTCCCCGTTCAGCTAATTGTCCTGAACCACATCCATGAGAGCACCAAACAAAATCAGGCATGCGCTCCAGTACACGCTGGGTAAAAAATCTATCGTAGTGCTCGAAGAGCTTCTTGCCTCGGATATTTCCAAGAATCTTCTTGATCGAATCGAAATCGAGTGCAGCGCTACAGTTCGGCTCTGGGCAATTGACTTGCTCTTCGAGCATCATTTCCAACGTTTGTCTAACGTATTTGTATGCACGATTTTGATATAGATATCTCAGTCGATGTCATACTAGGCTGCTGTGCTATGATTTTGATGGTAGATATTTTTACATTTCTAACTCTGTACAGACCGTCAGTTTTAAGTTCAAGTGGGAAACAGTAGACTTCATTTCATTAGGGTTAGGTGGAGCCACATGCAGCAGCTGAAGCTACATAGAATTACAAAAAGTCCCAGGGAATTATGAGTAAATACGAAGAGTCACAGTAAATCTCGCAAAATCCTTGCAGATCTCCAGAAAACCAATATTGAAATTCGAAACTGATATACTGTTACTTTTTTCTATTATATGTGCCATCATACAAAATAATTATTCGTCTTCTTCTTTGTCAGAAATTGTTCGAAAACAATTCCCTTAATAGAACAATGCAATTGAGTATCCGGAAGTTGTATTCCAAAAGTTGAGCTATTTTTTCTGTGATGGGAATTCCACTTCCAGTTACTGAGTCATACTGCCAAGAGGGAAATTGTGGACTTCATTTTCATGCAGTCACTTGGAGTCAGGTGATATCAGATGGAGTCATGAAGTCATGGAGTCTGCTGTTTCCCCCTTGTGTAAATTGCGAATAGAATAACTTTTAATTAAGCAAATCATCTTTAAATTTCAATTTAAAAGTACCACGATAGCTTGCTGTTTAGTTCGCTTCTTGTTAAACAATGATGTATCATGACTATCATGCTAATTAAGAATGATATACTCAACTTGCTGGTCTTGATTCTATCTATTCCAATACCCTTTGACCTTAAACTCAACTAGAAAGAGATGGTCTCGGAGATAGTATATTGCAGTTGGCTAGCAAGAAGTAGATGGGTGAAAACGTTTCTATTCGCTTAGTCATACTTAAGAAAGTCCATTAAAAATAAAATCTGTTGATAGAAAAATACATTAATTCTATTGTATGTCTATCTAGTATAATACGGACACAAAGTATGCCGCTGCTTAATATTTCAGACTTTTGAAATTTCTTAATGAACGAAAGAGATAGATTTAGAAAAAAAGAGAGCAAGAGCTGGAGTAAGATAGTTCTATCCAATGACTCTATTCTTCGAGAATCATCTTTCAACACCAATACTTTATTTTTATGTTATATAATATAGCGTAGTACTTACAAAAATGTATCATTCGGATACATCATCATTGTGTTCTCCTCAACATCTAAATTAGAGTGTTCACTTCAATTGATAGTGGCTGTTGTCATTATTAGTTTTTACCTGACTGGTTTGATCTTCCAAAGCCATTGTGTTGTATTGGTCTACGATTAAGATAGGATGTGTGTGATTTATTGTAAGTCGGGAAATCAGGTAAGTTATTTTCTTCAGATCTCAAATTTCTTTCGATTGGAGCATTCAACGCGGTATCAAAATTTGACGCTTGGTCTGAAAAATAAACTATGATATTTAATATATTTGTAGCCTTAAAATACAAAATCGATGAATTCCTTCTTATTCGTCGAACTCCACATTGAAGATCATGCTATGTAGTAAGAATATGAGCTTTGAAATCATTTCAATCTTACTTTAGTAGAGGATATAATTATTTCGCTTTTAGCTTATAAACGTAAAAGTAAGAATAATCAAAGAATATGAAAAGCTTTTACTCTATACTACAATGAGAGCTAATTCGCTATTTTTTAAATTTAGTTTATAAAAGAAGTTGACTATGAGAGCCACATGGAAGAAAACATTGTGACCAGACATTGGATACTTAGTACAATACTTGGTACTTTTTCGTACTGAGTACGTAAAATCCTAAGTACCAGTACATTTTTTGCAGTAAAAGTACATCTACTTTTTACTTCAAAATTGTACTTTGTACTTATACTTAAGTACATTTGTACTTAGTACCGGCACTCAGTACAATGTACTCAGTACAATGCTGGCACTCTTAAAACAATCCTTTTATGTATCCTATTTTCTATTTTTTCTTCTTTGCATTGGGTTCTAAGTGTTTTCTATCTGTTAAATGTACTTTAATGATTCCAAAACGGCTCTAAAATCGTAAATAACAGACTAATTGCAACTTTTCTCAAATATTCTTTAAAGATGACTAACTAATATATAAATTCTATGAATTGAGTACTTGTGTCAGATTCCATGAAGAAAACTTAAAAATGAGATTAATATCGACTAAAACGCCATTATTTAAATATAATTAAAATCTGGTTTTAGTCTCATATCATATTTTTGATTTTTTCTCATTTGACGATTGTTTTCTAATTCATCTAATCGAATGAATTTTATTGATGGATCAAAATTGATGGAGTTTCAGTAATTCATTAGAAAAATTCAAAACACCTTCAAATCAGCGGAAATACAAAATTTAAACGCAAAAAAACAGATTCCAATCAGATTAAAACAGTGTCATTGCAATCGATTCAAGTGTGAGAAGAACCAATTTTAATATCAGTAGATATGAAAATATGGCATAATATGGATGCTAACTTCGATTGTTGTTCATAGTGACAGATGCCATTAGACAACAAAACCGATTGACGCTAAGAAAAATTATTAATCAAAGCCTAACGTGAAATTGTACTTTGTACTTTAGTACAATGTACTTAAGTACGATGTACCTAGGTACATTGTACTAAGTACATTTGTACTCAAGTACCTGTACTGAGTACAAACGGACTTGAGTGAAATGTACTTAAGTACGGTACAAAGTACAATTGTGAAGTACAAAGTATTTGTACGTATACTTCATGTACTTGTACTGGTCCAATCACTGATTGTGACTATCATACGATTGAACAAAATTTCAGAGGGCGTGTTAAATATATCTACCTCAAATGGTATGCGCATGCACGAACTATTATGTTATCAATCAGTTTACCGAATCTATAGATATTTTGTCTAAAAAGTCCTCTCACGCCCAAAGAAAAAAGTACAGAAAGACAGTAACTATGTACCCAGGGCACTAATATGGAAATGACCATTCGAGCTGTCTATGATTCTGAAAATTTCAGCTTGGATAATTTACCGATCGCAATAACTCATATGATTACAATGCTGTCGAATTGGTAAAAACGAACAATTATGTGTGCAAAATAAACCTAAAAATAGCCTGCTAAAAGAGACTATTCTGTAAAATTCTAGAAAAACAAGGGAATATTATCATGCTTCCCGATTCAATACTGCTCAATAGAACCTAGAATGTTCTTCATACCCAGGTTTGGACGCCTGATTCTTGGAGTTGCATTATGAGAGAAAGCCTCAATGGTATTTTGTGACGGTGTAGTTGGGTTTTTGCAGCAGAGTATAACTAGATTTCAAACTAGTTTCTTGATCATTTCTCGTCGGATTACTAGCTAAATTGATTGGAGTGATGGTGCTATCCGTAAAATTCACTATTCTTTGTTGGTTTCTTGAGTCATGGAAGTGGTTATTCCTATAAATCACTCATATAGATAGAGGTTTAGAAATAATCAGCATCCGTATTTGTTAAAGATACCTGTCCGCATTTCGTATTATTCGGGCATGATCGGTTAGATCCTTAAAAGTTAAAAACAGGTAAAGAAATTCATAAAATTTGTCAAACCTACTTCAAGAGATCTCCGCCTCTGAGAATGAAAATCATCAACATATCGTGGATGGTATGTACGGTTATTTGATTGTCGAAATGAACCTTCTATTGACTCTTCGCTCTCGAAACCAGTTACATAGGTTGGACTATCTATTCTTCGATTTCCATCGAGCAGTCGTTCACCCTCAATATAAATGATGGTACATGTCGATCGATAAATAGTGTCCACCTAAAGTTCTAACACCTGGCTTTTATAATACCTTAATAATAGTTATCATTATTATTTCCGAATAATTCGGGCGCGCTTCACTCACCTCATTAATGTTTGGATATTTTATGAAGAAATTTAGAAGTTCATAGCAATCGAACTTTATGCTGTCATGCTGAATTAAGATATTTTTAATTCTACGCACTGATTACAATTTTTGACTTGAGACGGTCAATGCGCTGACACATAATACAATAAAAAAGCTATAGCCCGAAAATGTGCGTCTCTAATTACAATAAAAATTATAGAATTCCAATCGCCAAAAGTGAAAAGATTTTTTCTTTCACAAAGTTAGTTATACCAAGAATATCGTTGTATTCGATTCCAGTACTACGTACACTGTAAAAAAAACGTATATTAATATACCCTTAAAGGGTTTATTACAATTTCCATTCAGGCAAGCGCCTTAAAAAACGCGTTAACAATCTTTCGGAAAAAGAATCCAAAAACAAAGGAGTAGACGATGGTTCTTTTTCGTTTGTGTTTACAATGCGCATCACAACGTATTTTTTGATCCGATTAAAATTTTGGAACTTACTGCGTTGTCCTAGGTTCGATCATGAGATGTATTGGTTGATAGTCCAAGATGTTATCCATTCGGTCAGTCGTATGATATCAATATGTAGTAAGAAATGCTACTTAAATCAAACGAAACTTTATAGGAAACTGAAGATGATATAAAGTTAAGCGGAACAATTGTTATTACATTTTTAATTGCCATAAAAATATACAAAAAATATTTTGCATTTAAAAAAATTATTTTTTTACATATTTGAATAAATTAGGAAAAATTTGTTTTTGACGTATATTTCCTCAAAAAGAATTTTAAAAAGATTTAAAAACGTTTTGCTTCATTTTTTCAAAAATTTTCTAACATATTTCTTATTTTTCTAGAGATTTATGACGTATATATTTCTTATACTTTTATAAAATTGTTGGTTTATTTTAAAAACCTTTAAAAGTATAAGTTTAGCTCGAAATGATTCAAAATTTATTAGAGAAATTAGCGCTTCTTTATCATACCGTTATGTTTTACGAAACAGGTACGAAATGAAAAGTGCATCGATGCATGCATGGCAGCATTGTGAGAAAATGATTGTATTAACATGTTTATTATATCAAATTGTTTGAAGTGTCCCGTGAGAAATTTTCATGGTATATATATATATCAGTTGAAAAAGTGTAATCCTTTGAACGAAGAATAAAAAACCCTTTTGATGATGAAGTAGAACAATAAATCCCCGTAAATCCCTCACCGTAGAATAAAATACCCTATTTAAGTAAGTAATAAACCCTTTTCTCGAGACCGTAGAATAAAATACCCTTAGTACGAAAGTAATAAACCCTTTTATTGAAACCGCATATTAAAATACCCTTGAAGATAAAAATCATATACCCTTCTCCTTAAATCTCAGATTAATAAACCCTTTTTCTTCTTGTATCATCTTTTTTTCATATACCCTTCGTTTCATAAACCCTTAAAGGGTTTATGACAACGCCATAAACCCTTCAAGGGTTTAGCATGATTTGTAGAAAGGACAAGGGTTTATTATTCTACTCTTTTTTTTTACAGTGTACTTCCATGTAAGCCATGGTTTGAGCGGCATTTTATCATACAGGAACTCAATCCTTGAGATTTCAGAAATCTGATTAAAAAAAGCCTGAGTCGTGCTGTTTTTTGAAATTGCAATATCTCAAAAATCATTTGAATCTAGCAGAACGTATAGTTGAACTACTCTTAAGGAGGCAAGGTAATATACTGTTCTGAAAATGCATTACCGCAAACTTGGTCTGCAGTGAAGAACAATAAGAAAGCATACTTCATAGTGTCATAAAAACAGCAGGACAAAATATTCTCTTGGCCTTTACACATTCCCTCATGACTTTGTAAGCACCTAGGATATAATGTCTTAGGGAAACAAATTTTTCCTGGATAGATTAAACTCTGATTTCCTATTATTCTTCTATTCATCAAAAGTCTTTAACGCAGAAAGAATGCCGAAAAGGCTGCACCTATCAATTTTTTTCTAATTTGTCGGAGCTGATTTACTGTACGATTCAGCGTCTTACATTGAATGCGTTACAAACCGCTGTAGATCTAACAATGGATGTGTTCGAACTGTAAGTTGAATTTACCAGATATTTTTGCATCAATAGAAAGCCTTCAACGCCAAACTAATATGGTTAAAATATTAGCGACTGTTGGTGCAACCTTATGGAGATATTCGATTTTTAAGTTCATGGCTGGGGCATATAGATACTTTAGGATTATTTATATCAATTATTTTATACAATTAACCGAGTACTTTACTTCTAGACTATTAGAATCTTTGTGAAGCTTATTAATAGAATTAAGATCACCCCTAATTTTGATGCCTTTTGGGTTTGGTTGTGGATGCGGGTTGATATGACAACAGAAATCAAAGTGTACCCATCCAAACACCCACACCCACACCCACACCCACCAAATAGACTCTGTAGGCCTTGGCAGTTGGGGAGTCCGCTGTTTTCACCCCTGGTGCTGCCACTAGTCCATGATAAATTATTTTGCAAATAAATACATAAATGCAAGTACATATTCCCCTTCAATTGTTTCATACCATTCATTTTTAGTTTATTTAATATTCCACAAAAATCAATAGAGAAAAAAAACAAGTTAATGAGTACCATAATGATCTATAATTCCTATTTGTTACGATACATAAGGAATCAGAAATCAAAGCCATAGACAAAATTTTGATACATCAACATGACTTCGACAGTTAGGGAAACGAGTTTGAACCATTGAACGATAAGCTTCTACTTTTTGGTAAGGAATTGCACCATAAATATCAAGAAAGACAAAGTGTTTCAATTGTTCTACTAATTGACGAAGATCTTGTTCAAAAATACTGACCTGTTGAGCTAAATAAAAGAGTTTATAGTTTCTATTATGAATTATTTCATTTACAAACCTATCAATTCAGATGTGTACAAGACTGTCCACCATCGGTGATGGGAAGTCTCACGAAAATATCCTTCTGAACGATTTGGTAGCACTTAAACAAAAAAACAAAAAATAAAAATCTGAACTTAAGACAAACGATTTCTAAATTTTAAATGTCATTCAGAGAAGAATCGTATTGAACATGTCTTGTCTCATTTATCATAATCTATCAAAAAAACATCTATATATTTGTCATTCTTTCTTTTTAGTCATTTTATTTTATCTAATAAATGTACTGTAGAAATTAATAGATAAGGGCAAATTTTAAGTGTAAACTAAAGCTCCGCGGGGCGATCCCATCCCGGGATGGGACGATAAAAATTGAAAAGATGACCAGACGGAGCGGGATTGAACATGATTCCTGATGAGATGGGATGAAACCCGATCAATTCACTTTTCTGTCCCGCCAAGTTCATACACGTAGGAACAACGATTGTGCGTAAATTTATACGGAGAGAACAAAGATGATAGGTGGATTCCAGTGAATCCTAGGATCTAGTAAGATACTCCAGGTTCCATCTTTCGGCACTGATTGCAAATTATTGTAAACATAATTAAAGTTTGATAGATTAAAGTAGACTGAAGTTTACTTAACTAAAGTAAGTTCTGACAGTTCTCTTTAGATTCTAATAAATCTATTTTACAATTTATTACCGTTCATTGGTGTCCATAAGAGTCCTTCAGTATCCAACAGTGTCCATCAGGATCCACATTATTGTTTTTCATTAAATATCAGTGCACGCTGCTAAACTATAGTTGGGATGAATGTATTTCAGCGAGAATTAATATATCGCAATTGCTTTATGAGGATTCTGGTAATTATTGATAAAATTTGGTACTGCCGAGTGAATCAGCTCTAGGATCCAGCCGAATCGATGTGATTCAGTAGGGTCCAAAGCCCGTCCCCATCCTTCATAGCTATAGTTTTACTATGACGGAGCATAGATCTTGAATTAACCGAACAAATCTTAACGATGTATTTTTTTCTTAGATCAGTTACTCGAAAAGCAGTACTTTTGCTTGTGTTTTTTATTAGACTTTTCTTTATTTTTATAACAGCGACTTTCTTATGTCAATGTCATTGTGGTGAAACCTTTTTCCATGTAAACATTATCGTGTAGTATATAGCTAGTAAAACGAATTAGTTTCATTAACAAGAAAGTATGAATTAGCTAATATGTTTCAAATACATTTTTAGATAAAAAGAAAGGATTTTGTGTTTATACATTAGAATACTGCGAGACGGGATGGAACAACGTTTTGGGCGTCCCGCGGCGCTCTGCTGTTTCTGTCATAGAGCATTGTATTCATATAAGAAACGTGATGAAGATATGCGAAATCTACATTATAAGCCATTAAGAGTTATATTGATAAGCGTTTTCCAAAGCTCTTTGCTTAAGATTATGTTTACTTTCCATCGAATTCATACGTTTCAACAAAAAAAGACGATTTTGAAAATACCCAAATTTACTTTTGATGCATCGAATCCAAGGGGGAAGGCAGATCTTTAGAATTTTGAAAATCCCAAAATTGAAAAGCATTTCCCCCCTTGTGAATGACGTAGTTTCGACCTGAAATTCTTCCCATATATAGGTTTCATGATCCATAGAAGATCTTAAAAGTTTCAACTCGAATAAATGTTTCCTTTTTAAAATATTGAATTTTCAAAAAAACTGGATTTCCTGGCCGTGTCATAAAATGAGTATTTCTTGCGCATTCATTATCTTGAGAAGGAAACATCCGTTTGTGCTGAAAATTTTAGAATATTCTAAGGATCATGAGGCACACATGAATAAAAAAACTCAGCTGGAATTTCCATCATTCAAATTTTGGATTTTCAAAATCCCAAGCTCGCCTTTTCCCCTTGAATGATTCACTACTAACGCAGATATACTCAATAAAAAAGGATAATTTTAATTGAATTAATATGAAAATAATTCTTTTCCTAAATCGTAAAAAGGGAATTTTTCACTTATATTCGTACAGAAATATCTGTCAAAGCACTGTAATTGATTTTCTCTTATTTATAATAAACTTACCAGTTGTCCAAGGGAAATCATCTGGTCGCCAGAGACGTAATGTTTGTAAATCAGGCATATACATCGTGAGAAATGGTACCAGATGTTTACCAATATAAGCAGATTCATTTCTACCACAATGACAGCTAGGAATACCAAATTCAGTATATCGAACAGAAGTTAATGCATTATTTTTTAATTCATTAAATGCCTAAAAATAACATATGAGAACAACTCGATTCAAATACAGAAACCAAAAAGGAGTAAGTCACAAAATAAATTATATGGATTTAAAATAATGAAAAAAAAACAACAGTCACAGAATGCTTGTCAAATCGAACAGATACTTACATATTCAACTACGTGTAAAAGCCATTGGAATTTTTCAAGTAAAATATATTTGAGTTGGACAGGCATTGAAATTAGATGAGCAAGTACTTTCGCACGTTCTTTGTTTCGACCTGTTGATTTATCACAAGCATCTAAAAGAAATCCTTATTGATATTCTTTAAAGTTTAATATTTAATTTCACACTAAGGAATATTAATTTAAATCGTCTACTTAATGATTATATACATTATTACGATAAGAATTAAAGGATAAATGAATTGCAATACATGAATTATATGAATTTTACAAGACATTAGAAGTCGTTGCGAGAAATGTCAGTCTACTTGTATATGTATGTATTGTAGAATCGAGACGAATGAGATTAAGTGTCTGCTCCATTAAAGCAAAAAGATGGTTAATTTACACAAACCGCTCTGTTGTAGGGCTAGTCTTTGTCGCGTCTTATAGTTCAAAGTTCACAAAGCTTCACGATTAATTTTTACACTAAACTATTTTATCCAGATTTGTAGTGAATCAAACGAAATATATTTTGCCAACAAAATTCAACTTTAACCAACATAATTGACAGAGACAGGGGCAAAATACTGAGCAGTTCACTCTTCAATGATATCCATTGGATATTGTGAAAGGAAAATGTTTCATTGTCTTTATAAAATTTCAAAATAAAAACAACTTCATACTTACAGTTTTCACGAAAAAAACGATCTCCAAAGGTAAGCTTTGTAATATTTCGAAATCGAATATCGGCCACCTTGTGTAGTCCTGTTTCGAACGGCTTTGCCAATGATAACTGAACATCTGCTTCATCAAAACTTTTATAATATTCTATTTTAAAAAATGAAAAATTATTAATTTAAAATTACTTCTGAATCTCTGTATTTTTAAGTCAACGTGTCTAATATAGATGTGTGTGAGATTGGAACTAAAAAATAAAAATTTGTTGGGGCTAGACCAGCTAGAGTTCGACCGTTCAAAAGAACTTTTTCCACGGTTTTGTTTCGAAGAAATTTAGAAAAGACGGTTTCAATTCGTCTCTTAGTTCCATTTTTGTGAAACCATCAATCTGGAGGGAAGTGATGGAACCAATTAAAGAAAAGTTACAGAGATAAGAACTATAAGAAACATTTATTCAAAACGAAACTTACGAGTAGGAGAAGCACTTTATCTTTATACCTTATTGGATAAAGTAAAGAAAATTATAGTAAAACACTGTAGTTTTAATTTTTTGTCAGTTTTTTAGTTCGTTATCATAAGTTGATAACGCTATAACATTTCAAAAACTCTTCTATGGTATTTCATTATATAATAACATAAGTAGAAAATAACGTAAGGTAAAGCTGAAAATATCGATTTTTTTATAAATATACACGCAAAATATTGTTTTGCCAATTTTACTTTAGTCTGTCAAACCAACTTAAGTTAAACTTTTTTACTTTTTATAAAGTAAAATAAAGATAAATTGCCATCTCTACTCAGAAGAGGTCACTAAAAAGTGATATTAATCAACTAAATCAGTAAAGAATCGAGTATTTAAGACGTTTTTTAGATTCATTGCGAAAGACTTTTGAAAAAGTTCTCCAAATGTAGATCACGACTCCGAAAAATTCAAAGTATCGGAGCCAGGATCTGAACAAAACTAAAACTACCGGACTCAGATAAAGATCTTTTCCGTGCCGCATAACTCCAGTCTGATAATACATAGATGAATACTGTCCTACAATTTTCTTTTAATGAAAGTCAACGCTTTCTATCCTATTTTTCAAAGCTAATTAAAATAATTTTAGATTTGCTAGCACATCAGAATCGCATTTCCGCTAAAACAAGTTTCTATTGTAGATAATATTGTGATAGAAGTACACTGAATCAAATTTTAAATTGAAATTTCTTAGAAGAAAAATTTTATTGAGATAAATTTCCTATTTAAAACGTCATAAATACAACTATCTACCTAACAAAATTTAGCATGATGAAATCCTATTTATACGGTTTTTATCGTTTTCGTTAAAACTTTCTACAAAATATGAATTTCTACAACTGACAATCTTCAATGAAGCTATATAAAAAGTATTAAAATTTGGTTAATATGACTTAATGTGTGACACTTCACAGCACACAAGAATTAGTCTACCTATTCGACTAGTTCTCCTGAACTGCGTAGTAGTTTCTTACAGTGATCTCAGTCACGAACTAATTATTAATTCATTGTTTATAAATTATGAGCATCAGTTAGTTGACAATAAATGAGTTTAAGGAGTAGTCTCTTTTAATTAACACGATCAGCTACAGTTTAATTCAAATAAATATGACGTTGGTCGAACAGTTTTCGTTCTATGAATTGCACTAAAACATTATTTCGTCGATTTAAATTGTGTGAAAGAATATTCGTTATTCTGTCTTCAATACGAATTTTTTTTCGGTCAATATCTTTTTCTAACTTTTTCCAATTCTTGCATTAGTATGAAGTTTGAAGAGATTAAAAAGAAAATTATAATAATAAATATTTACCCATATAAACTGTAATCGAAGAAACACTGGGAAATTTTTCATCGAGTTGCTCAAGAAATATATAAAGTGATGGATGAAAATCAATCGAAATATGTTGAATGTTTGGCCATTGAAAAACATACGAATCATTACTGAAGTAGGAAAAAATGTTATTCAATTAAGAACCCGTAGAATATCTTACACTAAGCCATTAAAGCTTTGAAGTGTGATGTTGATATTTGTAGAAAACAAGTGCTGATACGATCTTATTGGATCATAAAAATATTTTATATTTGTCCATTGACGAGTAATAAAAAGAGGATGACGTTGAAATGAGCTGATTACTTTTTCAGCATCAATCGGTAATAATTGACAAGGAGAAGATATATAGAAATCAAAATTTATTATATTATCTATAATGTCCGGTAAACAATATTGTTGAACAAAATTTGCATCAATAAACGATTTCCATATTATTTGATCTGCTCGATATAGTTTTTCATTTCCTAGGCGAAGTTTCAGTTTTTGAACATGATTTAAATTATTAAGAAGCCATTTCAGATAGACAAATTCCAAATCATTTAGAATGAAACTTTTCAAAGCAAAATATCGTAGATTTGGAACCTATTATCAAAAACAAAAATACAATTTAATTCTTTAATAATAAAAATAAAAATTATTTCGCTTTTTTCAATTTATGATAAGAAGAAATCGAAATGTGCAATAAATGATCTCGTACAATATACAAACTTTCCAGTCCGGTCATTAAATTGTCAATAGAATTGTGAATCATCTGAGCATGTTATTACATTTATTAGTTATGCGTTCTATTTGATCATTTCATATTAATGCGCTTTCCATGTCTAATCAACAATTCTGTTAAAACATGTAACAATTCAACAAAAGAAATTGCACGCATGTTCGAATGATATTCATACAATATTATTTTTCAGAAAACCGAATTCTTTTCACGTTCTATATGAAGAATAGAACAACGTAATTGCTGATATGTTTAAATATATTTTATCAAACTCGATTTTAATCAAAAGATTTATGAAAAATGAATTTTTTCTTCATGAGTTAAGAAAACTAAAGAAAATACGTTGAAAATTGTTCTCAATGAATTGGCCCTAATTAAGACGCAGTAGTACACAGCTTATGCCAAACATCCTATCTAACTATAATCCTTGATACTTCTACGACCTGTCTTCAAGATTTTCACTCTATCGAGATAAAATTTACTTTTTTTCAATAATTTTTTTCGTTAGTTCTAAATTATGATATGAGATTTTGGGTTAAGCAAAATATAGGATTGATGAAGAAATCTGAATAGGTTTAAAAAAAAATACATTTCTAACTAAAACTCACGGTAGCAGTATTTTCTACGCGTAAACAATTCAAATAAGTAGTTAAATAGGAAATTTTCAAAATATTTCTAACATTATTTAATCTTCAAAGAAAATAATCTGTAATCGAATATTGTAAAATTCAAAAAACCGCTGCTCTGCGATAAAATAATCAATGAAATAAACACCTCATTAGAAAACTAATGATACTTGGTAGTTGATCTTTCATCCAAGAACGAGACAATGCTTTTTGTTCTTACTTTATTATACCAATTTCCATTTGATTGACATAATTGTTCAATTAATGATACAGACCGCGGTTGAATATTTAATGTTTTGTTAAATTCTACTGATAGCCGTTCAAGAGCAGGCATATGTTCAATAAGATGTTCAAGAAAATATGTGCATTTTATGCGAATATATAAACGAGAAAGTGTCATGCAAGAAGACTGAACTTGATTTGGAATTGGATTGTAATATGAATCAGAGAATATTTTTATACACTGATCAATATCATAACTACCAATATCAAGTCGAAGAGAATTTAATTGACATTGAGATGAGAATAATTGACATAGAAAATGTTTGAACATGTCGAGTAGTTTCTCTATAATTTATCAATAGAAAGAAATAATCATTACTGAGAAAAGAGAAATTCTTTTTTCATGTTTGCACCAACACAAAAATTTCATCTATTTTTCAAATCAAATGTTTTCTTGTATATGAATAACTTGCTCTACGTTTATGCAATTAAATGAAAGTTATTTACGAAAATTACCATTTTCTATCAATGAATCTACGTAAACTCAAAAAATATAATTAAACCAATAAAAAATCAATTGCATCACCATCACTATATTCTTCAATCGTTAACACTACATTTTATCCAGTAAAACTATATCTTTAAACATATACATATACTGGGTGAGGCAAAACCCATGCAACATTTTCTGTTTTGCATGTATCTTTGTATAGGAACATGATAAAACATTGATCTTGTTTTCAAACGATGCGCCATCGAATTCTCTACAAACTCATATTCTCTTAATTTTGAACAATAGAACTTCACACTTTTTAATAATTTATTTTTCCATCCTAGTGGATATTTTGTCATTGGAACATTATTTACTGATAGACAGCTCTTGGAATTCTCTGTCGATTGTATATATAGACGACGTTTCTAAATGGTCGTTCTTTCGGTTAGGCGCAGTGCCACATTTTGAAAACACCATGATTTTCATGCTTGGCTACGTCTTATCAAAGAAGATGTTCTAGGTGTGCAAACTGACTTCATTTTTGCAGTATTTTGTAGAAAACGGATTTCTCTTTCTAGGTGAAGCCCAAATAACACATGAAAAAACGATTCAGTTGGAAGAATCTGAATAGTGCCCAGAGGGCCATTTCCGTTGTAGCAGCCCAAACAGGCAACAGTCTGTAGATGAATATAGATCGTGATCAAATGCTTACAAATAATTCTAAAAGAGCATTTGATATACACTCAAATTATAAATAGAAAGTTTCGTACATGCCTGTTTATGGCTTGAATGCATTGTTGGAAAAAGTTTTAAAAACGTGTGGGAAGTAGATCCACTTCATATACTCACACTATGTGACCTGTAAAAATGTGAAGTTCTATTGTTCGAAATTAAGAGAATGTGAGTTTGTAAAGAATTCGATGATGCATCTTTTCAAAACAAGATCAATGTTTTATCATGTTCCTATACAAAGATATATGTAAAGCAGAAAATATTGCACGAGTTTTGCCTCACCAAGTAAATCTACAGTTCAAAATATATAACCTAATTTCTATAGTATTATGCCTGTATCCTTACAGCAATATCTTTTTACCTACATCCACAGATGTACATTCGTAGACATAGATTTTCGCGCCTATACTCTCCTATGTGTCTTATTAGGACTATATATTTACACCAGTATTGTAATGTCTACTTCTCCATACGTACACTCTTATAAATGTATTATAGTCTTGGTCCTTTCAGAAAATTTGTTTTCCCACTGCATTATATTATTGTACCTGATTTAACTAATTCACTGAAAACTAAATACATATAATTATTACCATGTTTCTTTTGTGCATCCTTCACGACAACACATAACTATATTTCCGACTAATACATCCTTCCTCTTTTATTCTTCCATTTTTATATACCTCTGCATATTTATACATCATTAATTAAATAAGTTTAACATCATGAAAAAATCTCAGTTTAGTATAAAAATTCTCCATCCTAAATAAAGCCAACTATGCCTTTGTCCTTTCTCTTTCAAGTATATTTTATCGTATAATTTTGTGCAATTATGCAACATGCACATATAATCTAATACTAGAATCATCAGATTTCATCGAACTTGCCTAATTTTACTTGATAAGATATCTTTCGTATATTAGCTTTTATCAAGTTTTCTATTTGATATTTTCCCTCTTTGATAAATTAATTAAAAGATTCTTAATTACTCTTGTTATATTTTCTTTTCACACTTGGTAGTTCATATCGAAGAGCATTGAATGCGTCGTTATCAAATGTTAAAGTAAGTTCATCTAATTGGTTGTCAATAAGTAAAGATAAATTTTGAATTAATGGTCCAGACAACCAGCATCGAGTGAGAACAAGTGATTTTAGAAAAGGAAAACGAAGCATTTTTTGATCATTATTTTGAAAAAAAATCCATTCATAACTAATATTACAAGCTATTGAATTTGTTCCATCATAACACATACGTCGAATACAAGAACAAAATGATAATAATGATGAACGATTAAGAAATGGTAGTAATCTTAAATAATATTTGTCGTAAGATAAACCTGAATCTTTAATAACAATACCACTATTTTGCCGATTATCATTTATTGAAATAATTGAACAAATAAGATTATTTATGCGGTGATTTAATGGCCACAAAGTTAACATTTCTAACCATGATAAATAAGAGAAGATAATAATAAGAACTTCATTTGGTAATGTTTCAAATGTACATATCATCTTATCTGAAAAAATCACTTAAAGATATGAACACCATATTTTCTCTTTTTTCCTTTACATCTATAAAAAATAACACCTAAATTGACAAATTTGAGTTTTAGAAAATTAATTTCCTTGGGAAAAAATCTGAATATGATTTCATACAAATTCTCTTCGACAACTTTTTTTCTCTTCAAACATCTTTCTATGAATACAACGTTAGTGCAGCCCAATATATTGAGAATAAGTGTATGAAAGTCTAAAGTGAACAAAGCTAAACAATCTAATCAATAAATAATTTGAATTGTTTCACACTGCTGTTGATAGTTAAATCATGAACAATTATGAATTTGAATACGTTCGGATCGTTCCATATGAATCGATCGACAATTTCAATGCAGCCTCATTAAAATCCACGAGCTAAACTGAAACTATCACAGATCTAATTAAGAAATCAATCATACATTTACTTCTTTCGAGATTTAAATATCTAGTAAACTTTTGGCTTCATTTTAGTTTATCAACTGGCTTCACATCAAACAAAATTTTTTAAATGACAACTCCGTCCTTCTACCTTTCAAGAAATACAAAAAATGATAAAATCTGTAGAGTATCGATATCTATTTCTTTTAAAACAATCCGTTCAAATATTCTAATAGAATATTTTAATAATTGTTAACGAATGTAAAATCGTTCAATAAACAACGTATAGTAATAAAAATATTCCTTATGAACATATAACTAATCATTTTCATAAACGATATTGTTTGTTCGCAGAAAATATTATTACAATAAAAATTATTATTCATTTTATGAAAGAAAAAAATACTTACACAAACAAAGAATGCACAAAAATCTTAAAAAATAAATCAATTTCTTTTTCTATTTGCATTAAATTTTCTATCTGTTAAGAATTTTGAAACGTCGTCTTTATTTCGAATACTATACTTCTATCTGTTAAACATGACGAGCTTTTATGTCAAACTTAATTTTTTACTTCATTTCGAATAAAGATGCAAAAAAAAATGCTGGAAAATAATATCTAAACGAATAGTGAATCTTTAATATAATTACAATTAATTTACACAAAAGTAAAAGCTGTTAGCGCAATCCCTTCGGGATTTAAATGTGAAACACGACGTAACTGTTGAGGTGTATCATAGTCATTACTCCACCTCTCTATTCTCCCTGCATTTCTAATACCGTTTGTGATGGATCGAAAGCTTTTCTCTCAAGGCCTGTGAAGATTAATTCATTAATTCGACTGTAATTAGCTACTTAATTAAAATGTTTTGGAAGGAATTCAAATTCTAGTCTTAACCCTTGAACTCTGCTTCACCGGTCTCGAACGGTCT